>NQII01011326.1:0-13816 GCA_002778355.1 Clitarchus hookeri
GCCCGCTCATTTCGAATAATAGTCAATAAATATATACATTTTATTGTAGCCTTAGACGTTAACTTCCGAGTGCCGAGGAATACGCACGCTGTGTTTATTACTTACACGGAAATATTTGTTTTAAAAAGTGGTGGAAGGATAAAAAAACGGCTGATAGTAAAAAAGTAACTAGGACCTCAAAAGTGTCACTTTACCGTGGACAGCCTATAGTAGAATGACTATAGTCTATTCGCGGTTTCTTCACACATTTGAATCAAACCTTTGAAAAAACACCCCAAGTATGACGTGTTTAGTCGATTCCTAAATATGTCAAGCGATTTATACTGGTGTTTACTTAAAAGTACCTTATTTTTGGTTAAGTTAAATTTTTACTTATATTTCAAGTATAAAATATAATATTTTATTTATAATTAACACGAGCGAAAACTGAGAGAAAATAGGCGTGTTAGTAATGCCTAATAAGAAATAATTCTTACGCAAAATATTAACACACTAAGTCGAATGCAGTGCGTCGGCCCTCTGGTGTAATTTTCTAAGCTATGTTTGCATGAGGCAGAGAAATATCTTGGAAATAGAACTTCAGCATGTCTTCAGAAAAGATGGAAGTAACCGTGAATGGAGCATAGCTTTGGTGTCATATTTTAAACCTTACTACGTTTCTACGTATTTTGTTCCATGCAATATATTAATTCTGCGTTTTAATATAATTTATTGGCAAATTTTACAATTTTTCTACAATAGATGCAAACACGAAACATTATTAACAAAACTTATAAAACAAAAAATAATAATAATATAATAACTTTTTTTTTCTTTTGCGAACCCGATATATATCCGGAATATAGAAGTTTCATGTTAAGAAATTTACTGGCATTAACTAACACCTAACATGATCGTTAGAAATTGAAAATGCGACCTGCTAAATGTGAGTAAGATATGCCACTGCATGGTCAGACAAGCTCGGTCAAAATAAATAAAAAATTGCATAATAAGTTTTTCTTTGTGCCGAACNAGCATAAGAAGTTTTTCTTTGTGCCGAACACTCTTAAATAAAAACAGTTGAAACTGCTCCATTTAAGTGCAATTTTATTTCAGATCTGTTTAAACTGCTAAACTTAAATCATTAAAATTCTACTGTTAATATTATTCACTCTTTGATCATTGATTTGTACTCATTCATAGTGAATTACACTGGCCTGGTAGTAAAACCTCAGTGCATTTCACTGATTCGGCAGTAGATAACAGCTCATTAACTAAAAATGCAGTAAAATAATTTTACTGATTGAAATTGCTGGTTCATATTTAGAGTAAACTGAACAACGTACGACTGGAGGGAGAGAGGAGGATGGTCATACGAATAAAAGTAGTATGAAATTCTTTATCGATGATGGAAGCAGAAGCTCGAATATTGACTGCTGCAGCACACAAAACCGGAGCTTCAGGCTTCGAGAGACGTGGAGAAATTTGGGAGGCTCTTAACATCGAGGTCTTGAGAGGCGATGAGGGTGAAGAGAGGTGAGTATGGAGCTGCGCCGGAATGAAAGGACTGGGGAAACGGGAGATCCTATTGAAAACCCGCCAACCAGCGGCATCGTCCGGCATAATTACCACACGTGACCTCGCCGGGAATAGAACCCGGTTCACCTAGGTAGGAGGCAAGTAGTCTAACCACTACACCACCGCGGCCCCTAAAGACTAACGGATGCCCATAGGAAGTTGGAAGATTGTACCACAGAAGGTTTCGAGGAAGAAGCCGTCCCTGGGATCTCACTTGCGGAAGTGCTTATCTCCTCCTGAGAGCAAGTGAGACGTTCGATGCTTACACAATCATTTGGAAGACAAGGACTCGGTCGACCGTCGATTCGTTCCGAGCGGGAGGTTTATCATCCGATGAAAGCTGAGCCGTTCAGCAGCACAAGGATCTACGAACTCAAAGGACGGAGCTTAAATGAGTATCTAGTGAGTGCTTTCACCCGTACAACCTAGAAAATGCGAAGGGGTTAGAGAATGCGTCTGGTGCCCACACTCTACGAAATTATTCAGAAATTTACCTACCAGTGTATACGTTTAGTGAGAAAGCGGGAAGTGTAATTTTTTCCCCTATACATTCATTGTAGCGTTCCTACATTTGCTCAGGAAAGAGTCAAATGCGTAGGGAAGTTCCCAACTTTGTATAGTACTGACGCTAAACATTCCTACATCTACAGCTTGATGTGTGGTATTATTTCCATACAGTGTATAGGTTATAAACTTCCATTGCACTTTAGGAAGTTTGCCAGAACAATTTTTACAGTGCAGGAATGGAATTGTGGAATAAGGTTGGTATAGCAACCGAAATGTTAAGATGGCCACATAGAAATAAGTAATTTGCAGTAATATCAAGGGAGCACTGCAGTCTCGATTAAGAGATTCTGCTGATGCAACGATTTGGATAGTCTGACTGACATGCTGGCGCAACGGAAAGGGTTGAATGGTGCCACTGTTTCCACCGTAATGCAGGAAGTGCGTTCTCTATGGGCAATGGCAAGAAATTCACGCAAAGCGCAAAGTTCAGAGCTATTCGCGTTAAAGACTGTCCTGCCTTTCTACTAGCTCAGTATCAGTCCACATATTTACGATGATGCTCGCTACTATCCTGGGATGAACGTAGCGACAGGTTTTACGCAATATCTCATGAAAAATAAAAAAAAAATGGTGTCTACAACGGACGAGTTGTTGGAGTGCTGGAGTTCAGTCGCTTGTTGGTTGACAGTATCACCTGACAGAAATCTACAACAGTCGTTAATTTACAACTATGTAGGTAGATAGTGCTAAAAGTCTCGTCCTATTGCGCCTTTTTCACCGATAAGGCTATCTTTGCCACACTTTCCTTGTTTAACTAACTTTATAAGCATGCTAAATAAAATTTATTTTGTACTTTTGGACGAAAAGTTTGGAAAGTGGAATTCCCACGAAGCAGTGTGCGAAATTTTGTTAATTTCTAGTTATGTCTATTATTATATTAAGGTTCTATACAACTTGTCGGAGTATTTTACATTTATCACAAACAATTTCAATGTCCAGTCTTGACGCATTAGTTTTATACTCACAACAACAATTACCATTGTTCTGCAACTCGTATTGTAATAAATGCATTAGTTTTCAAACAAAGTAAACCGATGACATGGATAAATGAGTGAAATGTTATTTATCGCTTAAATTATTTGTTAAATATTTAACTTTACGTATTTCATCTATATTTACTACGTAAATTTTTTACTGAAAATTCAAACCAATATTACAGTTCGTTTAGTATGTACACCAGTGTTTGGTTGTAAATGAACGAGCGAGGTGACGAAGTGATAAACGTCCAGACTCGCATTCGGGAAGACCTGGACTCAATTTCTGGTCCAGCCATACTGATTTCGGTTTACCAGGGTTTTTCGAAATCACTCCGGACGAATGCTGGAATTGTTCCACATTACAGGCCGTGGCCTATTCTTCTCCCATTCCCGCTTCTCTGAGCAACTTGTTCTGTATCTAATGACGTAGCTGTTGACGAGACGTTAAGCCCTGCTTACCTACCTTGTTGTAAATGAACAAATATTGTCGATTTCAATCAGATAATACCGTTAGTCAACAAGCACCTCAACTCCAGCAACAACACATGTGTTGCAGTAATGTATTTTGTTTTTTAACAGTACGTGAGAAATTGTTTAAAAAACGTTGCTACGTTCTTCCCAGGACACTACTGGGATTCGCCGTAAACGTGTGGGCTGATACCGCACTCCGCCAGCCCTTGCTCCTATTTTTTTTTTTACTTCAATAAAGGTCATTAATAAAGTCAGACTGTGGGAAAGACAACTCAAGTGGCCCGATGTGTTTCACTATTCCCAAATATAATGGTCTACAGGTAACGGTAGTAGACTCTGAACTGATGACACTTTTCAAAGGCTCCATGAAGGTTTCCGTTCCCGTCGGCCATTACGTTCACCACGTGCTTAAGTACAGATTTGAACTTACCAAGGACTCAACGTGGATCGCCACAATGAACAGCTGACCACCAAGACCCAGCATGTTAAACACGCATAACGATGCTCCCAATCCCATCGTTATGTCGTAAATTTCAGACTACATAAAATACGTTTCCGACTGCATACCCACGCTGCAAAAACTATGTCAGAATTCACCCTCTCAAAATGTTTATCTGAATCACACATGTGTTTTGCAGTAACCGTAGAACACTTTTTAATCACCACCAGACATTGTACTGGGCATTGTAGCCGCAGAAATTTTTGTGGTGCAAAATTATAGCAACACCGCCATGCCTCAGCAACACTTTAGACCCAATGTTTGAGATGGCGGGTTGTTGAACTACAAGAAGCAGCCTGGTCGTTCCGTTAATCTGCCCAACATCTGGAACGTTGGCAGTGGTATATGGAAAGTAGTTACATGTCTTGACGTCGTATGACAAGTGTAATTTTTAAAGTTGTGGGGGCAGTGAATATATATTATTTTATTTGTGTTTGTTTAATGCACATTATATTAAAAATTGACTTAGAAGTAAAATGTTTACTTTCACGACAATTTCAGAGTGTCACTTGACGGACACACGAATGAAGTGATCTGATTAGTGGCAATGTAAATATAACATAAGGTGGAAGGATATAAAACAAACATTAAAACAGATCTTAAGTTGGGGTTTCAAAAGTGCTCAATTAATGGGAGCATGCTTATACAGGCTATTCGCGGTAAAGTAAGCTTTTTTGAAAATCCTACTTAGCATCTACTGTCCTCCTAACTTCGTCTCCTTCCGCAAAATATAAATGTTTACTTTGCCATGGGCCTGATCACTTTATTCACGCGTCACTCAAGCGAAAAGCCTGTAATGGTTGGAAACTTAGACGTGTTACTAATGTACCAAACATGTGTAAATAAAAAAAAAAATGCAAACTCAATTTGCTATAACGTTTAGCATCACACTCGTACTACATCCAGATTTAGAACAATTTTAACCGATTCGCTGCCAATTGGAAGCTTACATGGCAGTGTGTAGGTAGCATAAATGTAGTTAAAGGGTAGTAATTTTTTCAAAGGTCTATTTCAGAAGTGTTAACTTTACCGTCAATGGCCTATTAACAGCATTCGCCAGGAATTTATATGGAGAAACACTCAGGAAAACAACATCCCTGGCGCAGCTGGACGGTATTGAACACATGAGCTCCAGAATGCGTGCTGGACACACTGTGGTACGACTAAGGGCCGGTTTCACAATGTCTGGTTTTGTTCCGATTAAAGAATGATTGAAAATGTAAGCTTTGGTTGGCGACATTTTCTGTTTATCAGTATACGGGGAAAATAACCAACCTTTTCATACACATTATGCTCCAATTACTTGACTAATCATAGCATTTGCAACAGACGTGGGGGTCATTCTTAGAAGACGCGAGGTTATGTTTGGGTATTTAAATCATGTATAAAATCAGCAAAAGATTTCAAGTGGTTTTTTGAGGATGATGGTGATAAATGTATCAAATACATCAAACGGCCGCTATTATTGTGTCGCGATTAAAGACAAATAATTTATTTGCAAATATTTTTTATGTATGCGAAAATGCGATTTCGGGACATATGGGTGATAATGGGTACCTACTTACTCATGTAAATGTATCAAAATAGCCTATAAACACTTAGTTGGTGATAAAATGTAATTAAATATTACTTGTTTTCCAAAATGACAAGTTTTTGCGGAACTCAAGCAATGTACAAACTTAAGAACAGCAGGTGAAAATCCGCCAATATGTTCATGCGGTAGTCAGTCTAGATACTTTGGTTTTTACGTTAAGGTAGAAGGAAAAGTTAGTTAGCCCTTTCTAATTTATTATAAACGTTTTCGCGAAGGTCTGCGCACTCGTAAAATTACGTGTTTTGGACACTAATTGTATTATTAAATAGATAATGGGTTCGTGGCAGTCGCTAGTATAAAATTAATGTGAGTATTTGTGAACATATACTGAAGTTTGGATGAATCCCATTCACGCTTGGTAGTTTAATGAATAGTTTTGTGGTACATTGAGCTGTATTTAAGATGTACACTGCGGCAAGACGATAATAGCTATACGTGTATTTTAAAATTGAGGGCAGTTAGCCATCTGGGCACAACTAAGATATTTTTAACATGAAATTTAACGAAACTCACTAAAAAAAATTTGTAATTCTGTTTGGTATTGAGGCTAGGGTCGTATGGGGAATTTTTTTTTTGTCGTTTGTGAATATCTTCAAAGTGCCTGGCTACTGTATTTCGGGGCGTGAATCGGCTAGCAAATGGACGACATTATTAATTAAATAAATATTCTAGTCTCTCAGATGTAATTTCTTTGGCTTCGATATTTAGTTAAGAAGCTTCTTGTAATTTTCGACTCCATACAAATATGTCAATTCATGTAGCCGCAACTGTGCTATATGGGGGAACTTGCTCATAGTTTTTGCACTTGATGGAAAAATATGGTCACAGGAAAGTGTGCTTGGTGAGCGATGTAAGTTTTATATTACCGATCGTATTAATTTTTTCCGGCCTAATATATATTGTATAGTATTTTTAAAATAATGATATATTAACATGGCCTAATATTTTTCAAACCCAAATCGTTCGAGCCATTGCGAGGCTAATGTTGTTTTTAAAGTGTTGGTAGTATTTCACATTCAGGCAGGTATGTACTGTCCTATTTGCAAAGTGTTTTACAACAGACTTTGTCTAACCACAACAACGCAAACAGCAGATGAGGACCTAAGAGCAGCCAATCAAGAACGAAAACGTCACTGCATGGCTGTCAGATTTATTATCTCAACCAGCACTTAGCTAACCAGCACTTTATTCACCAGCAAATGTTTCTTGAGAAACAGTACGAGACTAATGAATGTATAAAACTTGTGTTTAAATTTATTGTATTGTAAGATAACCAATACTTGAAAAATGCATTAAGAAACCGGCAGTGAGTTTTATTTTACTCAGGGCAAAAAATTAAATTTATTGTGAGAGAGAATTGCACAGGGAAAATTTCCACCACTGTACGTTGATGTTTCAAAGAGACCGCTTATAAGCTGGCGGAAAATTAAGAAATTATACCTTTTTGTGCTTAATATTTCACGTTTTGCCTAAATTGTGATATGTATATATATTTATCAGTGCCAAAATAATAAGTATTAACTTAATTTGGTAACTATTATTCACGTCATACAGTGCTGAGTTGAGCTGAGAGATTTGTGTGGCTCTTAACAACGAGATCTTGAGAGCTGATGAGGGTGAAAATTAGGTGAGTATGTATCAGTGCCGGAATGCGAGGGTGGGGGAAACGAGAGATCACCGAGAAAACCCGTTGACCAGTGGCATCGTCCACGATTCCCACTTACGAAAATCCGGTTGTGACCCAGCCAGGGATTTAACCCAGTTCACCTTGGTAGGAAGTGAGCAGTGTAACCAATCAGCCACCGCAGCCCCCCTTACAATGCTGTTTACAAGAGTAAAGCGTAAAAATTCCATTATGTTTGGCATTGAGCTTCCATTAACCGCTTATTTTGTGAAAAAGTTGAGTTCAAGATCGAAATAAATATAGATTTCATTATAAGGTACTTTTTAGTTTTATTTTCACACTTAATTAAAGTAATTGTGTAAATCAACGTTTTGCTAAATTCGTTTTACGATAGAAATTTCGTTATTTTTCCTCTGTAGTGTGAAGAGCCATTTATAGTATTTGCCTTTGTTCTAAATGTATGATTTAAAAAATATATATATTTGATTTATGGAAATTCCAACTGTTCCATTTGTTTGAATGTAACACGAAGACATTCCGGTGCACAAGCAATATCAGTGCTACCTAGCGGCGAAAAAAATGTTTAGTTGTCAAACTATTAGCATTCAGCTTCCCAACATCAGTAGAATAAACCTTAGTATGACCAAACAACAATCGGACACAGAGTACTTAGTAACGCAGAGGTGAAACGACCGCACACGCCAACAAAATGGCGTCATTAGCTAGTAACATATCGGAATGCCGTTTGCCAATCAGTGCGTTGTAACCCACTGGTCAGCCGCCGCCCAGCCAACACGGAACCTTTCGCAGCATGCAGTAGCCAATGAGACACGGGACCCGTTCACAGAGCTTCGCGCAACCAGAGTATGGATACGCCCGCATCAAAAGAAAAGACACGCCGTTTTACTTCAGTGTGTTCACCTACTCTGTGCGTCGGCAGGAAGGAAGGAAGGCAGGAAGGGCCGCGGAACGTGCGACAGCCCGTGGTGCCGACTTGTCGGCCGTGCCCAGTGCGCCCACCGGCCCGTGTACCCGCGTGTTTCCCACCGGCGATACCTCCGCCGAGGTTAAGAGTGCCCCTCCCCCTCTAACTAGGCCCATCAGCACAACTGCAGGCTGGGGATCAGCTAGACCTCGTGCCTCATTACCATCCGCGGCATGTTCAGGCAGTCTGCAACCCCAGTGAGCCTGCTAATTAACCCCCTTTCACCCTCTCACACCCGCCACCCAGGCCCCCTTTCGCCAGCGGTCGTCGTTACAAGACTCTCCGGCCCTCCGGCTCTTCGTCCCGGCCGTACAGGGAAAGTGAGGTAGAGTGCTCGTTCGAGTTGCGCAGTTGCCACTGTTCGTGTTCCAGCATTGGCCTGATCTCCTGCCAATAACACTATCAGAAACCACGTGGATGGTGTTTCGGATTAGAAAACTGTTAATATATAGTCCGTTCGCAAATCATAACCAAGTCTAGAAAATTACACCAAAGGGACAGCGCACCGCATTCCTGCGCGATCAGTGTAATAATATTCTGCAAAAGAACTATTAATTACTATTGGCTGTTTACGGTAAAGTGAGAACTTCCGAAACCTTGGTTACTTTATTCTTTCAGCCAATTTATATACTTCCGCCACTTGTTAAATTATATACTGCCATGCGAGTGATAAACACAGTGTTTACATTTCACCATACTCAACACCGAAAGTCCGATGCCACAATGAGATGTATTTATTGGTTATTGTGTCTGATTAGACTGCCTCAGAAACTGCTCACTTTACCGTGAACAGCCTATTTTCTCCCTGTTTTTATTCATATTAATAATAAACCAAATATGATAATTTAAAATGAAATATAATTAAAAGTCCAATGTTACCAAAAATAAGGTATGTTTATGTTAACAGAAGTATACAACACTTGTGATACGTGCTGTATATTTATGGAACAACAAAACACGACATACATGGGGTGATTTTTCAGAGGTTTAATTCACGAAGTTTGAAGAAACCGCGAATAGGCTATAAGCAAGTCCTTTGGTAGTTTTTACCCTCCGTCTAACCTAATTTTAGTGCAAATATAATATTCTCAGACCCTTCTTCTTCTTTATAAGTTAATCCGCAATGTCTTATTACAATATCCAAGTACTGTATTAGTCTTGATCTAACCACCTTCTCTTCGGTCGTCCGGTATTCCTTTTTCCTGTTGGTTTATAATATATTATTAACTTGGGATATCTTGTATCTTCCATCCTTTAGACATATTACAGCCAATTTTTCCTGTACTGTTTTATCTGTATATTTAAATCATTAATGTATTAACTGTTTTCTTATAACATCATTTCTGAGTCTCTCGCTTTTTGTAACTCCTATGAATGATCTAAGAAATCTCATATCCACATCTTGTAACCTACTTTTATCTTTATTTGTCATCGTCCAATGTTCACTACCATATAATGCTCCTGGAACTACCATGGTCTTATAGCATTTTATAATTGTGTCCTTCCTTACTTTATTTTTTAGCGTTCTACTAATTTTAACACACATTTTTCAGAGATTTTCAATTTTATTTGTTATATATACTTTTGTATATGATAATGTGCATTCTAGAAAGTTAAATTTATCCACTTGTTCAATTATCAGATCTATAACGATTTTACTTCTTAGAGGTTGGAGTCCTTGAAATGTCATGGATTAAGTTGTATTTATAGAAATGTCCAAATTAGAGTTGCATACTATTTTGAGAAGTTAAAATATTGCTCTCTGCTGGGTGTTATCATCGTCTGATACAATGGCTTGATCGTCTGCATATAACAGTGCCATTGCGAAATTCTTCTCGAAAAGGTTAGTTTGCATGTTCATTACATTTAGCCGCTGTTGCCATGCTAGGATTCCGTTGTCCAAATACAAATTAAGCATAATACGAGATGTAAAACATCCTTGTCTTGCCCACATAATAATATCAGTCTTCTTTAGTTCGCCGTTTTGTTATTCCACGAAAATATGCGTGTTTGCATGCATATTCTTCAATACTTCCATTATATGTATAGGTATCCCTTTCCGTGTCGTTATATCCCATAACTTAGCTCTATCGACTATCAAAATCGTTTATGAAGTCGATAAATATTATATATGTTGGACAATTAAATCCTCTTATTTTTTCTATTAGTTATTTTAGGGTAAAAATAATATCTGTAGATGATCTTCCTTTCCTAAAGCCTTATTGTTCTTCAATTAGGATTGTTTCAACTATATTATATAGACTTTGATATAAAATTTTCGCTTATACATAATAATATTTTTTCAAAAAATTAATACCTCTATAATTTTTGCATTGGATATTATCTCCTGTTTTGAATACAGGTATTATCAACGAGTATTTCCATTCTACTGGGATCTCTCTTTGGCCCAGGATTGGTTTAAAATATCTAACAATTAATGTTTCATCTCTTTTAGGCAGGTATTAAGTATTCGATATTAATATTATCTGGTCCGGGTGTTTTAATGTTCTCCGAATGCTTTAAAGCTTATTCAAGTTCCCATCATTCTAATCTATCTACTTCAGTTGTTAATATATAAGTTTGTAATTATTGTTCCTTCTGTCTTCTTTAATCAAAATATTTTTACAATAGAGGAGCATCTTTCTGGATCAAGCAATTCAAGATTGGCAACATCTTTTTCATTTCTATTTAGATGTTTCGTTATTCTATATGCTATGTTTTGTTTTCCATGGATATTGTTTCCAGTATCAGATATATATTTATCCCAACTATATTTATATGCTTCTTTAACTAACACCCTTGTTTTCTTACAACAAGTTTTGTATGCTTCTAGTGCTTCTGGTGTCTTAGATGATAACAATGGCAAGTATTTATTTTTCTTCTCCTTTATGTCATTTTCTATTTCTTCATTCCAGATTCATGAGCCTTTTCTTTTTTATTTGCGGTTTCCGTTTTCCTAATACCCCAAAGGCAGTTTTTTTCTATTATTGCTAGAAAATCAAACCATCCTTGTTCTATGTGGTAACTGACTGCTCTGTAATACATGTTTATTTGTATTATTCTATTGTATAACATTTTAATTGATTTGTCCTTCAGTAAATAACGTTGGGCTGTTTACCACAGTTCTTTGTTTGTACCATTTTGTGTTCAGTTCCAGTTTCCTGTTAACACGTGTTCTGACCCAATATCGCATCCTCTTAGTACTCTTACATTCCTAAATAGTTTAGCCAGTTTATCATTTGCTATGATGTGATGTATGATTGATCTTAATCCTGTTGCAGAAAATGTGTTTTTATGTACTGCTTTGTGTTAAAGAATATATTTTCAATTCATAATTTGTTGTAACCACCAAAGTATCTTAAAACTTTCCAATTTTCATTTAATATGAATTCTCAATTTGTTCCTATAATATCTTGCATGGAGTACATTTCCTATTCGAGCATTAGCATCCTCACCTATTATTATATAGTCGTTACTATTTACCCTATCTATTACTAGCTGTACTTCATTGTATGATGTTATTGAATGTTCTTTTCTACTCTCTTCTAGAGCACAGATACCTATAACTGTTAAATAACCCCTTCCTATTTTAAAACGGCATGTGATTATCCGTTTATTTTACCAGTTATGAAATTGTATTCTTCGCATCCATTTTGGGTTTACTATTATAGCTGTTACTGCAGAGGCATGTTGTTCAATTGGTACTACACTATAAATCATTATGTAATCATCTATCTCGCAGCTTTCTTTTTGATTATATTTGGTTTCAGGTATTATAGTTATGTCTAATTCTTTATATTTTAGTTATTTAATTAATTCCGTTTATTTTTGGGTTGGTCCACACATATTTCCGACTGCTATATTTACATGTCGCGATATTCCAAATCGTTTATCCTTGTTTCGTTTGGCCTTCGTTGTCTTCGTAGAATCCGAACTTTTTGCTTTATTTTGTATATCGCTAGTAATGGTGTACTCCCCTGGCCGCGGTACGAACGCCGCGCAGGTTAAGCCTGGTGATGGGGCTGCCATCTCACCGCGTCCAGGCCAGCGGGTTGCATTATCGGTGCTCCCTCCCTTCTAGGTGCGTTACTTTCTCTGCAGCTAACGAGTCGCATCCACCCCTTGTGGGTCAATCTTAGCTTCCTCCCTCTCTCTCACCACCCGGAAAGCCGCCGAAGCAAACTTCCTTGGAATGGTTGCCTGGATCGTTGGATACTGAGCCCTCCTACCAAGACAAGGTGAGACTCCCAGGGGGGAATGCTCAAATTCATCTATGTCACGTGGTCAACTATGATTATCGTGTTCGGTAACATTTGAATTTCCAACTGACCCAACCTATTTCACTAATAAATTACTTATATATGTTCAAGTTCATCCAAGTAACTTATTAGCTGTATAGTTTGGGTATGTTGGAAATGAAAATGTTAACAAACACGTTCATCATTGAAAGTTGTACCAGCGACGGGTGAGTCAATGTTGAGAACATTAGCAGAGTATGAAGTCTGCCTCATCTTTAGTCCATGGTTGGTTCAACGACTGGTGAATATAGCTAGTGATTTTTCACGGAATAGCCAGTTCCTAAGTAATGTTTCAATACCTTATGTGCATTTCTGAAACTTTCTCTCTGCTACTTGTTTCTTGTTTGTGAGAAAATATTTCTAGGTATGTTGATGTCAATAGCCAGAATTTCAGTCTGGAAAGGAAAGCAGCAAAAATTAACAAAAATTAAACCTTCTGAGAATAATTTTATGCACGGTTTTAAAAACGGGTAATAAACTAAATTAATTTTCACTTATAAATACGTAACTTGCAGTACAATATTATTTTGTAAGTCCACATTTCCCATTCTTTATGATGTGCATTATTTCATTATTTCTTTCTCTATTGCAATAGGAAACAATTTTGTAAATTAAAGAAATCATAAAGTGCACATAGTCAACATAAGACAAAAATTTTAAACTAGTAAATAAATCTGGAAGATATAAAAGTAAGCTATGTATCTGCAAAACTTATTTCATCCTTCAATTAGCCTGATTACCAATTATATTATTATAAATAATCTTCACACAGCCTGGCTACGCTCAAGATACTATTGAAATTTGTGTTTCGTATGTAGTCAGCTACAGTAGGTGTGAAGAAACCCTTCAGTAAATGACAAAACTGAAAGCAAACCATAGTGTCTTCAAATATATTTACGCACTCAAATTTTCCTGCAAACATTCATTGCCAATCAGCGATGAAGATGAATTGCGCAGTATCTTAGGTGTTTTCTGTTGCCACCTAAATGATATAGAAATAACAAAAAACACAATACCTAGTCCCACACCGATAAATAAATCCTCCACTCTGGTCAGATGTCAAATACCGTACTCTTTACCTCACCAGCGAGGTGTCACGGGAGTTGTGCAGCACTTTAAAATATCGTTCAATTAAAAATATTTTCTTAAAATAAAGTCTCCCAAAAGTTTTGTAGACATAACAAAAACTTTTCTATGTTAAAATCGGTTTTTAGTCGCTGTATACTATTATTACGTTTTTTTTT
>NQII01011327.1:17594-29299 GCA_002778355.1 Clitarchus hookeri
AAAACATCACATCTTCGACATCGCTGCGGCCGGAAAAAGATCGTGAAAGAACGGGCAAACGACGACTGACGAGAATCATTAAACGTGACAGACGTGCAACCCTTTCTCAAATTGGTGCAGATTGGATTTGTGGACTGTCCTGCAGGATTCATGGTGTGAATTGCCTCCGCATACCTTCAGACATGAGTCGAGTCCATGCCACGTCGTCTTGTGGCACTTCTGCTTGCTCGGGAAAAAAAAGGGGGGGGGGGGGCTACACGATATTAGGCAGGTGTACCAGTTTTTTTTGGTCTTCAGTGTAATATGCTGTCATCGGAAGAAACCGGTGGTGAAATTCCACAACCTGCCGTAATATGTAAATATATAATCAGGAATTTGCGGTGTAATAAAGCTATTCTCCATACTGGATTTTGAACAGTAAATGGTAAAAGCTTCAAAGCACTTCAAGTAATAAATTTCTATTAATTTTTTTTTCTTCATTTTGCAAGGGTTGGCTTTCTTGGATAAAATACCTGCTACAAAAACAATTCTGTACTCTTCTGTGTTCTTACACCTGAATCACTCTTTTTATTTCCTTACACAGAGACGACTACCACCGTGTTAATTCCATTGGCAGCGACCTTTCAGCAAAGATGCATTTTATAACCAAATTGTGAACTATCTTGCAATGGATGCAGTTTACAAACATCGCAATACATTTTGGATACATTTTTCGACAGTTCCAAGAACTTGTGTTTGGACTTATAATCTCAAACTCGATTGTGTCCGTGACGTGAATGTTCCTCTATTTGCTTTTGATACAATATAATTTGAACTACTAACTTATTACAACAAGGAACATTTTTATAGAGGCGGTAATGAGTGGTGTGTCACAATGCGTTAAATGTCATGCTGAACAATTAAGAAGTACGCGTCAAGACACCTGTGATGTAACAAATTGCGACCTACCAGTAAGTTCACCCCAGTAGTTTCCATGGTTGGACCATGATTTTCCGCTCCTGAAATGCAACTACAGATAATCGGACGCAAAAATAAATGTTTTCTTTTTACATACAATTGATGTAGAATATATCATGCAACAGCATAAAAATCATATATATTTTTCGGTCGTCCATATTTCCAACGGCCAGCGAGCGATTCGTGTTCGCCATTGACGGCAGAGTATCTGCGAAGTATGGTTTGACCACGCGCACTAGTTCCAAATTAGCCCATACCTGCAGGATGCAGAATTGTTTGTTTCAAGGACTATAGCCTATGGAGTAAACTGGGATATAATAGTACTGTCGTACCAAGTTTCATAGAGCATCGAAGTGTGCTGTGTGTGACGATGGGCTCAGCAGTGCGCTGGAAACTCTAAACATTAATCCGAAAATGATTTTGCAAGATTTTCTACGGATTTACCATACGTCCCGCTCGGCGAGTCCATGAACTTTTCGACTCTAGATGGAACTCAAGATGAAAATTGTGATAGGTTTCACAACTTATATAAATTTCACACAAGATAAAGAGTAATCAAACTAACCATTCCATAACAAAAAATTTACAAATAAAGCGTTTTAAGCTAAACATTTTAATAAATACTGACAAGCATTTTATGACCATACAAAAATGTTCTACCTACATCCATTAACAATGTAATTTGATCGATGCTCAAATAGAATGTAAGAACATGAATATTTTAAAATAAAATAATAGAATAACGTAAGTTAGAAATGTGACAGTGGACTGTAAGTAAGATGGCCAGGATCGTTAAAAATGGCAAACAACCATATGCAATAAGACAATAGCACCCCGTAACTTGTCACTGAACAATGTGTT
Organism: Clitarchus hookeri; assembly: GCA_002778355.1. Lineage (NCBI taxonomy): Eukaryota > Metazoa > Arthropoda > Insecta > Phasmatodea > Phasmatidae > Clitarchus > Clitarchus hookeri. The sequence continues at coordinate 19,413 of NQII01011327.1, forward strand.
AGTACCTGCTAAACGCGTCTACTGTATTGTGTGCGGTAATATACCAAAATATACAAGATATCATATAAGCTTGGGGAATGTTTGCCATTTGACTTGAATTTTCCTTGCCGAGCAAGCTTATCATATCATGTGGGATTCGAGATTGATTCAAGCCAAATTCCTTATAACTGGCACATTCTTGCTGATGGCAAGCTTGCAGATGGCTTTAACTATGCTTGCAAGTGACTAAAAAAAGCTTGTGGCAAGTTTTACTAGTCAAGCTTGTGACAAGCAAGTGGAGAATAGTTAGATGATCCATGTTTGATTTAAACTAGTTTACACAGCACACTTGATTCAAGCTTACAGTCTTGAAATGGCAAACTTGATTCAACTTTGACTCAAGCCGGTTATGCTATCGGGGTTACTATATGTAAACAAATAAATGGCGTTTGCAATTACCACAATAAACCAAAACAGTAGAATGAGTTAGGGGATTTGGGCACATCAGCATTCGGCGTCGGAGCTAGAAACTGATAATGATGTCATTCCAGTCCCCCGGCGGCCATTTTCCTCAAAAATTTATCTTTTTCATTAATCTTTCCCTTTTTTCACCTCAAAGTTTCCCTTTCCCCCCTTAAGATTTCCCGCTTTTCCCTCAAAAAAGCACCTATCCCTCAGATGCAAAAACGATTCCCCGAAAGGCAATTTTCTATACATCGAACGGATTTGAGGGGCTGGGGGTAGGATCTTTTTCGAGGGCAGAATGTGGCGGCCATATTGGTTTTATAGGTTTAGGGTATGCAAAACGACACAAGGTGTCCAGGGTACGGAGTCAGTCCTAACCATCAGCCATATTGTCAGCAATATTGGATCCAGGTGACCTTGACCTTTGATCTTGACCCCAGTGACATTTGACCTTTAACCCAGAGATTTTATTAATTGCTTTCAAAACTCCCAAAAAATTATAAAAACCGGTAAAATATATTTAAAAAATTATAAAAAAAAATTATAAAATTAAAATTATAAATGTTCTGTCTTAGAGGGGACGAGGGACTGGAACCGACCAGCCACCATGTTGGACCCAAGTGACCTTGACCCTATAACCGTGACCTTGAATTACCTTTAAAACAACTTAATACAAATGGTAACAATTGAATAAATTCGTAAGTCAGCGAGCATATTAGATTACTGACTACTACCGCCATATTGGATACAGGTGACGTTGACTTTTGACCTAAACCCGGTGACATTTGACCTTAAACCCAAAAAATCCTAATAATTTATAAAAAATAAATAAAAAATAACATTATAATATTTTTTAAAAATAGTTTTTGAAAACTTACATTTTCGGAGGTTTCCCATAGCACCACGTCCATCAGATGACTAACTCTACCTCCAATTAATCAGATTGTATTAACATTGTGACAACATGACCTCCGTACTGTACTGGCAACTTTGAGGTGGTGTTTATGTGAGGGAAAAATAAATTTTGTGTTGAGGCAAGACAACTTTTGTGTTCCATTGATGTTAACATTTGTGTTAAAAATTTTACTGTTTTTTTTTTGCTTTAAATAAACATTACAGTGTAAAATAATTTAAGTAGAATTATTTCGTCACAAAGAGTAATATTAACAATTTAAAAAAAATCACAACTGGGAGAAAGATCGAACCCGCGCCGTGAGACCGTAACACTCGCCACTTCACGGAATCCGGCGTCCTAGCAATTACACTATCTTCACGTGCCTTATTCTGTTTCGTATTGTAAAGATTCAATAAATACAACATAACAGCAAACTGCAGTTCTCTTTCGTTACGTGGAAATAGTTTATGCTCTATAAATATATGCACAATTGGCACACGTAAACCACTTTGCAAGGCTTGAGTGCTGGTCTAAGCTACGTGTAGTTTTCAAAATATGCTTTAAAATTGAAACAACAGTGGTTTCATTTTACGAGGTTATCGGTGTTCACTTCCATCCGCCATTTAACGACGATAAGTCNAAATTGAAACAACAGTGGTTTCATTTTACGAGGTTATCGGTGTTCACTTCCATCCGCCATTTAACGACGATAAGTCACTGTAACCTTGTTGGACATTTCTTTAATGTTGCAGTTACACAACATATTTTGTTCTTCCTGTTAATTTTAGCGAAATACAACTTTCGGTTGCGGCAGCATTACTTAGAGGCTTTATTAAGATTAACACTTCAACAGTATGTTTGCATTACATTTACTTTGTCACAACATTATTAAAGCTACTACAACATAAACAGTTAAAGAAGTGCCTCAATAGTATTTTTTTTTGTTGCAGCAACATTTGACTTTATTGTGTGCAAGGGAGGATCATTCTCAAGATTTTTTTTTTGCTTCCCGGAATCGCTACCTACTATTAAGATGTACCCGCAAACCTCAAGTTCCACGCTGTGAATCTACACTCCGTGCACCAATGTCTGCGTGCGTACATTTCAAATTACTCGGCGCCTTTCGCAGCGAAGTCATCAGTTCCAAATTCCGCTGCTCTGAACGAACGTGTTGACACAACGAACTTGTCCCCTCGCTCACCTGCTAGGGACACGTGATCACGATACGCCCTGGCTCGAATGGTTTCCTTGCACAACTCGTCCGGGCATTTCTACCGTCTTTGAAAGCCCTACCACAATTGTGCATATGCGTCTGCCCGAGCCATTCGACCGTGCTGTCAGTCCACGCAGATTGCCAATCACGACGATCCTTGCGTGCTACAATCGTGGTTGTCTGTTTGTTGCAGTTGGAAAAATCACGTCGCCATTTTTGTTTACATTCATGTGTTACTATTTGCTGTATGCTTTGTCATTTATTCGCCGTATGTCATTCTGCTTGTCATTTATATTACGTAAAATTTACCTTAGCCAAGCTGCATTAATTACCAAAAAGGCTAGCTCTTCATATCGAAACAAATAAACGAATCTATTATAGGTTATGTATGAACCATAACTTTATTGCGCTCTTCCTCGCTTCTGTGAATAAACAAAGCGTCTCATTTGTCTCGGCTGTGATGACGTCAGAAGCTGATTGTGCAGTCCGTCCTGTCTGACCTGGAAATACGAAGTTTAGCCATCTCCAGTCGGTCAGCACCTCACCTCACGTCCGCTCCATCAGCATTTGACGTCTCAGGTCACGCGAACCAGTCAAATGCTGTATCGGCGACAGCACAGCCAGCTCGGACAGATCAGTCAGACGCATCTTCTCAATCGTGGCAAGACCCCGCCTACCTGGTGCTTGAGCTACGCTGCAGTGTGTTTTAAATACACGTTTTTGAACGGAACTATCAAACGTGCTGATCTACGAATATAACTTACACTTCAGACGAGGGCTGTTGAGTACTTTCAAGACGTCACGCATATTTGAAACACCATTTCAGAGTACTCCAAAATGCTTACAAACTGCTTTTTCAAAGCGCTGCATCTCAAAATATACGCGTCAGATGCATACAAAACTACTCTAGGGCCCTGCATTGTACCTTCCTACAGACTCTCCAAAAATGTTGGAAGCGTTGCGCTTAGTGACGATGGCGCACTTGATGCGCGTGGCAGTGTCGTCCTTATCGCTTTCGCGCTTCTCGGTCTCGGACACGGAAAAAAAAAACCTATAGGTAGGCGGGCGCCTTAACAGCCTTGGCGAAATGAGGACGTAGAGGTGTAAAGTAAGGAGGTCGTGTTGTCTTCGTCCACAACGAGGTCGTAATGTAAGGAGAAGGCTGCTCAGAGAAGAAGGAACGGGGAAATAATCGACCATGACCTGTAGGAAGGAACCACCCCAGCATTCATCTAGAGTGATTTCGGAAATCCACGTGAAACCGAAATCAGGATAGCCTGACTGGGATCAGACCGGTGTCCTACCGAATGCGAGTTCACGTGGTGCACCACGGCACCACCTTGTTCGGTGACTAAGAGCGTTATGTCAACTGAGTTGAAATAATGTAATAATTTATATATATTCCCATAAGTTTGTCTGATTCCCTTGAAAAGAGGCATGCGCATTTTTGAATCCTAATCTAGAAGCAAGCCGAACCTTTTAATAGTCGAGAAGTGTGGACTTGACCGATATTTCCCAAATGCTCAAAGTATCACATATACTATGCCTAAATTAAATTGAATTGTTAAATTCTGCAGTATTGCACTGGAGAGCTAAATGTATGTTGGCCTTATTTGTAATATGGCACGTATATTGTAAAGTTGCTTCTACTGTACACATTTGTTAGATTAACTGTGGTTTTTAAATATGCCCGACAGGCAGATCAAAGCATAAAAGTTTGTTTCGGAATTATAAAAAAAAATGCTAAAACGTTATATTTATAAATAATAAAAATGTCATGACACTGAATTCACAACAGTATATTAATAACACCTGCTGTGTGAGTTTTTTTTGTCCAACATCTTCTCCAGTAGCGTGGTATTAAATCACGAAGGAACCCAAGCGGTCATAAATTGTTCTCCCAGCCAAACACCAAAGCGGTAAAGAAAGAAAAAAAAATTGTTGACATGTGAACAGCCATATTTTCAATCTGCTCGGGCCCTCTTGGAGGACGTGTGAATCATGCGTGAGTGGTCGTGTAAAAATTTGTCTGTGTGTTTGCGTCGAGCGATGGTTTGTGGGGGGGATTTGCAATCTGGCCCAGCAACATATTTTAAAGCCACTTATTAGCGTTAAGTATAGAGACATCACTGCCAACAATTAGATCTACAGGCACTTACTAAATGTATTTATGAATGCTTATCATTTGCAAATTGAAATGTATTTTATTCAGAAATAATGAGCTACCAGGAATTATTGTAGTACAGTAAACGGCAGGCTGTAAATATTTTACTAAATTTGTGATTTATTTTTCGAATTCTGATTTAGCTGTAATTTGCGCCATGTTTTAAATTAATTATTATCATTCAGAAAATATACATTTTACACGAAAAATAAGAATACCAAGAAACCTGTTTTATCCATAAGCAAATTTTTTAAGTAATAATTGCCGTTAGTCATTATCATATCCATTGGTGGCTCAAAAAAAATGTCACATTGATATTGTAACTTATATTGCACAAAAAAAATATAATTATATTTATATTATACACTTTTTCGTCATTTTGTTAAACTTCACAATATCAATACTGTGTAACATTTCTTGAACTACAAGTAGGTATTTCTGCGTGGCTTTCCATAACTCATTCATATCATAGCTGATTCCTAAATCACACTAAATTGCACACACCACATACAATAATTATATAACAGATTTACATGATATACATATACAACACCACACTTGCAAATAAAGATCTATTGCTTTACAAATGTGAAAAGACAATACTTAACTAATAAGAATTAGCATGACAATTTCCAATGCCTTTCCTTAACAAATTATTTCGTTGTAAAATATGATTTAAAAGAGAACACTAAAACATTAGCAATACGTTTTAAGCAAAACCAATTAAGACGTAGATGATGTGCAAAAAATCCTTTTAAACAATTGAGAATCCTTTTAGAAGAAGATGAATAGAATATTTTAGTTCTATGGATGAATGTTGTTTTGTCATGCAGTCTGTCAACTCATGTTAAGCAATTAAATAATAAAAACTGCCATATCAAATAATCTACTAACGCGAAGGAGAAGTCTAAATTTAGTTACAATTGACATTGTTTGTGGCTAGCGCAGTAATTTCTGTGAGTACTACACTAAATCTCATACATGCTATTAAGAAGGCAAACTGTGTGTTCATCCAAAGTTTTGTGTTATTTATTTTATTGTAGTAGTGTAGGTACAACAGAAAATAAGCTAATGAGCTCACGTGGTTGACATTTCGTTTCGAAATAATCCATACGCATTTTTAAACGCATTAAAAAAATTTCAAACATTAGTTTTTGGCTCTCTTAACTGAACTCTTTATTATTACACAGTGCACGAATTATGTGGTCACGAATTAGTAAATTTAATGTTTATTCAAAAACGCTTTCTGAACGTTCTTTGCAATTTTTTTTATTTTATTTTTTTTTTGGCAGAAAGGAACAATATGGGCAGTAGTTATAATACACTTATAAAATTTATGCACTGCCAAGTTTAAGACTGATTACAGCAATCAGAATATATATAAATATCTAAAATTGCTTAAATCGATAGTTGAGCTATTTAACTCTTTTTGATTTACATTTATCGCTCAGGTAACCATTTTCAAATATGTACCCGAATTAACTCCAATAATTTTTAAGTATTTATTTTATATTTCTGTATGAACATTTTCTTTGTCGAGATTCCAGAAGTTTTCTTTTGGCAATATTAGAACATTTTACAACGCATTGTTTATAGTCAAAATAGTTTCGTCAATTACGTCCATGAAACAATACACTAGCAATAAGAATGTGCTATATTTTAGGAAGGATATCAGTGTTGAGGAAACAAAGATACACGAGTTAAACATTTCAGTTAACTAATTTAAACAGAAGCCACTTTTTAGAACGACAGTATTTTCATTGCGTGCGTTAACTCTGCTTAACTTTTGGAAACCATTGTCAGGAGTTCGAAAACATCTGACGCAAACGCAGTTTTGTGTCGAAAGATTTAGAAAAGTCTATCCGTTAAACATAACGAAAATAATTATTCCATCTTCTATACGACTGTAAATTTGAAATGTAATATTTATTAATCCAGCACATTTGCAAGGAAGTGTTCGGAATCCAGACAGGAGAGAGTTTTATTTTTACCGTGATAGGAGGATGACAGGGTGTTACAGTTTAAAATCATTTCTATAGATCTAGGGTATCACAGGGTAACTGAATGGTCGAAGGTAGACCTATCTCAATTATAGTAGGAATTAGTATATATGATTTCAAGTGCTTGGCAGGGGAAAAAGCTAAAAATAATATGTATTATTATAGAAATACAAAACGTAATAATATCATTACATCATAATGTGGACATCAGCGTATTTATATAACTACATTTCCTACATACATAGGCTATTTCGATTTCATGTATTGTAACCAAAATAATGTATGACGAAACATATGTAAAATTTTCCAGTCATTTACTAATAGAGACAGATGTATAATTTACTAGGTAATTAAGTGGTTTTAAAAATTATATTATTTTAGTTTCTCGGTTGCGTGAGTGCGTCTAAAATATCTCTATTTACAGACTCGTCGGCACGAGGAGTTCTGAAATGATCATATAATGGCTGTGTTTGTGAACTGGAGCAATTAAAGACAATCCGGGTATTTAATTAAACAACAGTCCTATTTCAAAATCTATATAAATTTCTGTCGAAACGTAACTAGGATTACGTCAGACGTTTTAAAACTCCCTTTTATCTTTGTCAAAGTGTCATTATAGACTTTACAAACAATAACAAATAAGCTCTTTCGATGTAAGAAAAAAAGTATAATAAAATAAAATCTATCGTTTGCCTTTTGTAATTAATAAAAAAATATATTTGTTGAGCGGTAGAGTTCAATCATACAAGCTCGTAGTTGCAGCATCGGCCTAGGTGTTGTGTCGTCGACTGAACTTCCGTACGCGAAGTCAAGTCCCACTTGCTTCTCACTCTCGCCACTAGGAAGCGCTAGCTGATCCCCCACGAAAAGACTCGTGCCGCGGGCGCGCGACTGCAGCGCTACACGTGTGCAAATAACTGTAAAAAAAATCGACACCGAGACATTGCGATAAAAAATACGGAAACTTCGATACATAAATTTCACTACAAAATGCCCTCTCGCGTAAAACTGTGAATTATATAATTTTGCATGCCTTTTTGTGCTCTATATTTGCCAGGAAATGGCAAATAAAGTATCACAACATCGAAACATCAAAATTTCCCANCATGCCTTTTTGTGCTCTATATTTGCCAGGAAATGGCAAATAAAGTATCACAACATCGAAACATCAAAATTTCCCAAACTGGGCCAACGGACCAACAATACTTGCATATTTCATTACAGAAAATTAGGGAAATATGACGGAAATATATGTTTAATATTAAAATACTTAATTATGAGGATATGGTTACATAGTACGTAACTGTGATACTGAACACNGGAAATATATGTTTAATATTAAAATACTTAATTATGAGGATATGGTTACATAGTACGTAACTGTGATACTGAACACAGAGTAAAATAAATTTTTCGCTCCCGCGTCATTATAAAGTAATTTGCGGCTCCTTCATAAAGCCATCATTTTATCATTTCACAAATATTGCAATATGTAATGATAGCTTTATGAATTCTGACATGTGTTTGCAATTCAACGTATTTTGTCATAAATATAAGCGGTAAAAATACTAAAAAATAATTGACATCACTTTTTTGAATGAAACCATATTTTTCAATNTTGTCATAAATATAAGCGGTAAAAATACTAAAAAATAATTGACATCACTTTTTTGAATGAAACCATATTTTTCAAGGATAAACCAATCAATTGAACCATTTTATTTTATTTATGAAGGCACAAATTTTTTTTTTCGTGATATATACTACAGAAAATTTCGAAATATACAGTACAAACCATTTGAAATACTATTAAATAATTTGCACTGCAAAGACAACGGAATTGATGATAACTGCTTATTCTCCTGACTTGTAACGTAGTATGTGAACAAACTCCACAATCGTTAACGAAATACATTTCTTACTGTATTCAGAAATGCAACCGCGCTCATATTTGTACTGAAAACCAACATTTACTCCTCAACATTGCCTGAAGTATTTTTGTGAGTACTAGAAGTACGTCTGTCAGAGATTTTTAACACAATAAATACACATTTACTAAAGAGAATTTGTTTTCATTTCAGTGGCAATACTTTTTATAGCGAACATTGGATACGCATAATTTTATTAATGAAATATTGATTAACCGAAACAAACGTTACTCAGGGATATGTATTTAGCCTAACTACATGTATTCGTATAAACATTTCCATAAATATCACTTATCATGTTTTCTTGATCTTTCTATTGTTTTGGAAGTTGTCGCATATAATGATTTCACTTGTCTCTGACAAGTCCCATGTCTTTATGAAACAAAACTTCTGTAGAGATTATATGGTGAGAATTTCGAGTTATAAGGCCCAATATATTACCAATATTATTTTAAGAAACACATTAAACTACTATTTTACTTTCATACTAATTAATTATACATTTTTATAATGATAATCCGGTTTTTGATCTCAGCAATTCAATTAATTTGTTGCTACCGCACACGATGCCACTTTTCCTTTTGAATACGAATCGTTCTTACAAACATTCAAAGAACCCTATAGTTTCAGCTACGCCAGATTTTCTTTCATAAACGCATAGTAAAACTTTTTTTGCATATGAAATTCAACATAGTCAATTAAAAAGAACATAAATAGATTTACAAAAATGTGTTGACCCCTTAAAGAATTATTTAATAATTATGTGAAGAGATTTGGGCGGTTCTTAACAGCGAGGTCTTGAGAGCCAATATAATAATTATGAAGTCGTCAAAAATATTTATCTGCATTTGATATACATGTAACGAAGCTTGTTCGGGAATGAAAAAGGGACTGAATGTTACATAACGTGCAAAATTNGGGAATGAAAAAGGGACTGAATGTTACATAACGTGAAAAATTTAATTTTTTGGTTCATTATTATTTAACTCCCTTCCACCTTACTTTTCATAGTATCGAAATAGATCTATGAGTCGTAGAATTCACTATCTGAAACTAACCGTCAATATTTTTATGAATATTGGCTTATTGATTTGAACCTTTTATTGTATTACGTTGATTATTAAAATTGTAACAATTGTACATGATGAAAGTAATGAAGTTATGCAAGGCAAAACTACGCTTCCTAGGGCGTATCTTTATTAAGGTCTGTTGTAACTGGCGAATAGTTCAAAAGTAGTGAAAG
>NQII01011328.1:18247-28752 GCA_002778355.1 Clitarchus hookeri
CAACACAGGCCCTTCAATGCTGTTACTAAAGCAACCAGCAGCGTCGTCGCACTACTCTGGCGCAGACAAACAGTTCGCCAAGCTATTTCTAAACAATTCCTTCGGGCATGTGTGCGGTGTGTGCGATCGCCTCTGGCACAAGGATATATCGAGCTATGTGTATAATTCATTATCCAATACCCTAACAAGACAGACATGTAATCCACGTTCNGGCACAAGGATATATCGAGCTATGTGTATAATTCATTATCCAATACCCTAACAAGACAGACATGTAATCCACGTTCGGTAGGTGCCACAAGCGGTGATCTGTCAAGTGCAAGTTTTTTTCACCGCCTGCAATTGTTTGAACATGAAGAATGTTCTCTTACGCTAGGACAGCCAGAGCATTAAAAAAAAAATACGTTCGTCAAGTCTGACGTGGTATTCTGTATGGCTATTCACGATTAAATGAGCACTTTTGAAATCAACCTTTGAAAAATATCACTGCCCCTACCTGCATACGTTTTAACGGACACACCAAGTTTCATGCGCCAAGTAGGGTTGGTAAGACGGAGGGAAAGTAGTCCCGTTCTTTAATGTTGACTTCATAGTGTTAGGTAAACATATGTTAATACTCAAATTATTTCTTTTGCTTTCTGTTTCGTTAATATATATATAAGTGTAAGAATAAACAAATTTGTTAAATATTTATTGTTCTAATAATTTTACAGTTTAACTTGACCGACGCATAAATAAAGTGATGAAGCCCACGATAATGTTAATTTAACATATAGTGGAAGAATACATAATGTGCATGAAATAGATCTTAATCAGGGCTTCCTAAAGTGCTCATTCTCCGGTGAACAGCCTTTAGACAGTACGGATTTCATTCCATGCTTTCTCTTAAGCTATGAGCAACCTAGAAACTCAGAAATCCCGGCAGTGCAAAATTTATTCTGTGTGGTATAGGACATTGAATTGAGCAGTGGCGGAATGCACTGGCCAGTATACGGGAGGACCTGGAGAAACACAGCCGCCATCGACAACGTCCGCCACGCTTCTTGTAAGCAAGGAGCAGACTGTGATCCGCACGAGTTCGAACCTGGATAGGCTGTGAGAGGTCGGCAATCTGATCTCACGGGAATGTGCCCACATAAAACGATGCACCTGCTTCTATAGGCCATTCGCGGTTACTAGACTCTTTTCTGAAGCCCTGCTAAAGATCTACTTCCAGGATATCCCTCCGCCTCATGCAAACAAAGCTAAACATAGTCTAGAAAAATACACCACCAGAAGGACAACGCACCGCATTCCTACGCCTTCAATGTAATAATATTTTTCATAAGAACTATTTCTTAGTAGACACTACCAACACACCTATTTTCTCTCTGTTATTTTCGTATTATTTATTAAAGTTATGTTATGATTTACAAGCATGTTGTTGGTTAAAAATCAATTTTAGCAAAAATAAGATGTTTTATTGTTGACAGAAGCATAAAACGCTTGTGATATATGCCATATTTAGGAAATAACCAAACACTTGATACATGCGATGATTTTTCAAAGGTTTGATTCAAAAAGTGTTATGAAATCCCGAATAGACTATATTCGTACGTTGCTGGGAAGGAAGTAACTTAACCTTTTGTAAACATTACTATGAGATGTAGCTTCTTTGATTAACTGTGATAAGTGTGCAAAGGTCTTGTCGAAAATACACAAAACTATTTTTATACAGAACACGCTAAATTCGGGTTTACTTGGACTTAATACAGTATAACTCACTAGAATGACCAGTACTAAGTCACCATACTTCCGTACATCGTCCTGACAGCAACACGAAGTAACGTAGAGGAAAATAACAACAACGACGTGAGCGGAAACTGAAACCATTTCAGGAGAAAACTCGCCTTTGACAGTCAGCGTAGAACTGACGGCCAAACGAGTGTCCCGCGCCGCTTGCGTGCAAACACGCGCCAGTTGCGTCTAAATAAGGACACCGACAACCCGTCCGATAGCGAAAGGAGCGCATGCCACCGAAACCGAACTCGCCGCAGATAAGCGGAACGCGGCCGTTTTCAACACGCGTGGAGCTAACACGTGCTGCTATGGACATATAGAAGTGGCTAACATAAGGAACGTCACGTGACAAACCTACGGTCGGAAAGAGTAGGTCTACGTTGAGTTGTCGCCAGTGGCGCAGTTCAAAATTTTGCCGGCGAGCTCGCGGTGGACTGAAGTGCGGAGGTTAGGCCCGGGATTACGATGACTTCGCGTTTCACGTAACACGTAACGAGCAACACGTTCACGTGTACGTAAAACGTGGTCTTTTTTTGGTAGTATGTTACGATGCTTCACGTAATCACGTAACATTTGTGTAGTGAATAAAAATGTAAGGGATAAGTTTTGTTGCTTTTCAGATTGAAAGCTCGAAATTCTTGATATTGGTGTTTTAATATTGATGAGGCATTAACGAGTTGCGGAAGTATGACGTTCGTGATTTATACAAACTTTCGAAAGTTAGGAGATCGTCATAACCTCAAGAAAGGAATATCTCTTCTGGGAGATGTAGTTACGTTTTTTGTGTATATGGAATCAATTGTATGTAATAAACTTCATCTGCAGTGACAATCAAAATTTTGTTTAATAAAAGAGGTTTACAAAAATTTTAACTTCTTCGACGTCTGGGATGAGAACGGTGATTTCCACCTCAGGATTTTTATACTGGGTTGTCAGTGGAAAAACAAATGGTCTCTCTGGGGGAGATATTACTTTTAGAAGAAGGGGGTAGGGGTTACTGTGGGTGAACTTGCATTGGCGCATTTTTTGACCCAAGTTAAGTAATTTTAGATTTTGTAAATGGGTTTCATAAATGTTATAAGAGTTGTAATAAATGTTTTGTAAGGTACAGCAGTCAAATATTTGCTCGAAAATTGGCAAACATGTTTGTCTAGGATTGTTATTTCCTAATTTTTCAATACCGTCTTCGAACGATCTGTAGACTTCACTTAACAAGTTAAGCTTTACTTTATGCCCCGCGCGCTCAAAGCGATACAGGAGACGTGATGAAAGAAATCAGTGCCAGAATGTTTGCCCTTGTTTGAAAGCGCCAGTCTTATCAGTAAAGTCTGTAGGATTGCCGCATTGATAACGTGTTTTATAAATCTCCGTTTGGGATAAGGCCAACGTTGCCCGTATGCACGACCATGTAATTACGACAAAGCATTTCTGTTTCGTGGTTAATCTAGCACTTTAAATAATATTTTTAAAAACTCCCTTCTTTAAACGCGTACACTCAAAAGAACACGATGGCATGCTCCTAGTATATGTTAGTAGTAGTTCCGCGTTTTCTATCGTATAAGAAATATAAAGTACTTTTAAATTTTTGGACACTGAAAATATTTATTTCCACTTTCGTTTGTTTTGTATGAATATCAGTATGAATTGGCATTATTAGTTGTATACAAATATGTACATACACACACGTTACTAACGACATATTTCATTTGATCGGAACATGAAAACTTGTCGTCCGGGCTATAACAGTTTGGGATGTCTTTTCCGATTATGGTCGTCAGTTAACACCCCGGAAACGGCAATACAGTTTATTGACTACCGAAATGTTTATTGCTTAGATCCATTAAGTCTCGGATAGCTCATAAATTCAATATGGAAAAAAATTCAATTGAAATACACCAGTTTGTATTGGCCGTGTATTAACTCGCATCTGCGAACTCACGCAACATGATCGACTCCGCCTGTTTGTCGAGTTTTAATAAAGTTGATGCTATTGTCTGTATACTGCCATTCTCTGAGCTGCTGCATTCCAGAGTCTATCTACACTGTCTATTGTATCTTCATTATTTCCTCGCGTGGACTTCGAACGGAATGTGCGTACCTCGTGTATTGTAACAGACCACGCCTGGTATCGACCTCATCACATCTCACATATATTTTGACCCTCCTTCAGAGACGGGAATAAACACCCCTGGTGTTAACTCGACGTCACTTCGAAACTGGAACGGTTGCCGAATTTAAAAGAAAATTCAAATGACAGCAAACTGTAATTTACTTAAAGAGGACAAAGGTCAAAGCACAAGGTGGACAGGTCATATTAAGTTTTTCTTTTTGCGTACCCGAAAATCTGGTTCCACTGGCCTTCGTAACTTTAAAGTATATTGCGATTACACCAAGACTAACCAAGCGCGCTCTGCTGGCTGAATGCGGAAAATAAATCAAAATAAGTACACACGTTTTTCGCGGAAATGTTCCTGCCTAGTTGTCTTTCAAAGCACTTTGACCCGGTACAACCTGTACTTCCCCGACTGGATGGTTTTAACTGCCTGCATCTTAGTTGCCTACCTGTGAATCACGGACGTTCAGTACTAGAGTGGCCTAGTTCTGATTGGCCCGGTGAAACACCACAATGTCTTCTGACGAAGAATCACTGCAAATAACTGAAGGGAAACAGCAGGTGTGCAAGTAGGATGTTGAAATCTAGCCTGGGTTGAAGGGACTCTTTTTCACGAGAATCATAAACAGCTCAAATGAGGATGATAACAAAACATAATCGTCTCCTTTTCTTAAATTTAATATTTTGAAAACTTATTATTTACAATTTAAAGACGCATCGCAATAAATTTTGTGAACCAGAGAGCGAGGTGGCGCACAAAGGTAAAACTTTGAACTCGCAATCGGAAGGCCCTGGCTTCAAATCCAGGTCCGGACATCTTGATTTCTGTTTTCCATGGTTTCGCGAAATCACTCCAGGCGAATGCCGAGACGGTTCCTCAATACAGGCCACGGCTGATTCCTTCCCCGTCCCTGATTCTCTGAGCAACTTGCTCCGTCTCTAATGATCTCGATGTCTACGAGACGTTAAGCCTTACCTACCTCCCGAATTTGAGTCAGAGATGTCTACAAATGCAACACAAACGCACGCAGTGTAAGCCTATGATAATGTATGTTACGTATTAGCAAATCACTCTCCCAAAACACGGCGAACCAGCATGCGACAAGCAGAGATGTGCAGCAATGTTCTGATACATGCTAACCATATCGATTCAGACGCGATATTTGGCTTTTGTTAACCTTTGAATAACCATTGACGATATACTGCAATTCAGTGGACGCTACGTCGCAAATGTACTATCGATACATCGCAAACGTCAACCTCGCAAATATCTCTGTAGTTATTATTGAAAATGACCCTAACAGCAGCAATCACAGAGGTAATGGCAGTACGAAGAGAGGTTTGAGCGGCTCTCAAGAGGAAAATTTTTACCTGGAGCTTGGACTGCCTTGCAGAGTGTTTAAAATATACGTTTTATTTTACCAAACTACTTCACGTGCGACATATGAACTGATTCACGAAAAGAAAATATACATGAAACGAGGTACGATGACTAATTCCGAGATGCCACATACATTACAAACACGATTTACGAGCGCTCCAACATAGCTAAAAGCTGCCTTTTCACGTGGACTTATCGAAAAATATACTGATCGGAAACAATTCAAACTAGTATAGGGATAAGTAATAAACCTTGCTATAATCCATTCGCGGTTACTTCCAACTTTACTGAAACCCTGCTAACAACCAAGCACGCCATACGCGAGGTGATTTTTCAAGGTTTAATTCAAAAAGTGTGAAGAAATCGTAAATAGACTTATACAGACTTTGCATTAATAATTACGTCACCTTTTAAAGTCCCATAGTTCCCGCGGTGCAACAAAAACACTGCACGCCAGTTCAAAACCTTGCGTGTACATAGATGCGTCGGGGCGATAGGTACGCGCGGTTCAGTTTCGCCCATATCGCTCCCTCACGTCTGTGCCTCTTATGGCCAAAACAGCTTCAGTACAAATGACTCATTAACAATGCAATAGTAATAATATCTGGGACCCTATTAGAAAACAAGCTCTCGGGGTCTTCTCATTCTCAGTAACTGTTTACTTGACTCATGTTAGCCTTAATAATGAGTAGGGGAGCTATCCCCCAGGGCCACAGCTCTTGTGACATTTGTTGTTATCTGTTAACTTTTAACTGTGTCACGCGTATTGGTTCCATTGCAGATTAGTTTTATTTTATTTGCCATTCTCATAATCCAATATGCCTGGGTGTGAATCTTCAACCACTGCCAGCACGAGTCCTTTCCCTCTGTGACCTGGTGTCAGGAGAACCACTGACACGGGCTCGGGGGTAGTCCCGTGCTCATCCTTCCTTTCCACGACACTTGTGGGTTTTCCAAAGGTCCGGCCCGCCCGCACCAGTGCGAGTCANACGGCAAGCAGCAGAATGCACTTGCGCGTCGGAGTGGATAACAGGCGACGAGGTGACTCTCCTGAGCAGCCAGACATGCGGCGAGCCAGTAAACTGGACACTATACTCGCGTTGAACTGGCAGCCGGTTGACGGTGCAGACGGCAAGCAGCAGAATGCACTTGCGCGTCGGAGTGGATAACAGGCGACGAGGTGACTCTCCTGAGCAGCCAGACATGCGGCGAGCCAGTAAACTGGACACTATACTCGCGTTGAACTGGCAGCCGGTTGACGGTGCAGACGGCAAGCAGCAGAATGCACTTGCGCGTCGGAGTGGATAACAGGCGACGAGGTGACTCTCCTGAGCAGCCAGACATGCGGCGAGCCAGTAAACTGGACACTATACTCGCGTTGAACTGGCAGCCGGTTGACGGTGCAGACGGCAAGCAGCAGAATGCACTTGCGCGTCGGAGTGGATAACAGGCGACGAGGTGACTCTCCTGAGCAGCCAGACATGCGGCGAGCCAGTAAACTGGACACTATACTCGCGTTGAACTGGCAGCCGGTTGACGGTGCAGACGGCAAGCAGCAGAATGCACTTGCGCGTCGGAGTGGATAACAGGCGACGAGGTGACTCTCCTGAGCAGCCAGACATGCGGCGAGCCAGTAAACTGGACACTATACTCGCGTTGAACTGGCAGCCGGTTGACGGTGCAGACGGCAAGCAGCAGAATGCACTTGCGCGTCGGAGTGGATAACAGGCGACGAGGTGACTCTCCTGAGCAGCCAGACATGCGGCGAGCCAGTAAACTGGACACTATACTCGCGTTGAACTGGCAGCCGGTTGACGGTGCAGACGGCAAGCAGCAGAATGCACTTGCGCGTCGGAGTGGATAACAGGCGACGAGGTGACTCTCCTGAGCAGCCAGACATGCGGCGAGCCAGTAAACTGGACACTATACTCGCGTTGAACTGGCAGCCGGTTGACGGTGCAGACGGCAAGCAGCAGAATGCACTTGCGCGTCGGAGTGGATAACAGGCGACGAGGTGACTCTCCTGAGCAGCCAGACATGCGGCGAGCCAGTAAACTGGACACTATACTCGCGTTGAACTGGCAGCCGGTTGACGGTGCAGACGGCAAGCAGCAGAATGCACTTGCGCGTCGGAGTGGATAACAGGCGACGAGGTGACTCTCCTGAGCAGCCAGACATGCGGCGAGCCAGTAAACTGGACACTATACTCGCGTTGAACTGGCAGCCGGTTGACGGTGCAGACGGCAAGCAGCAGAATGCACTTGCGCGTCGGAGTGGATAACAGGCGACGAGGTGACTCTCCTGAGCAGCCAGACATGCGGCGAGCCAGTAAACTGGACACTATACTCGCGTTGAACTGGCAGCCGGTTGACGGTGCAGACGGCAAGCAGCAGAATGCACTTGCGCGTCGGAGTGGATAACAGGCGACGAGGTGACTCTCCTGAGCAGCCAGACATGCGGCGAGCCAGTAAACTGGACACTATACTCGCGTTGAACTGGCAGCCGGTTGACGGTGCAGACGGCAAGCAGCAGAATGCACTTGCGCGTCGGAGTGGATAACAGGCGACGAGGTGACTCTCCTGAGCAGCCAGACATGCGGCGAGCCAGTAAACTGGACACTATACTCGCGTTGAACTGGCAGCCGGTTGACGGTGCAGACGGCAAGCAGCAGAATGCACTTGCGCGTCGGAGTGGATAACAGGCGACGAGGTGACTCTCCTGAGCAGCCAGACATGCGGCGAGCCAGTAAACTGGACACTATACTCGCGTTGAACTGGCAGCCGGTTGACGGTGCAGACGGCAAGCAGCAGAATGCACTTGCGCGTCGGAGTGGATAACAGGCGACGAGGTGACTCTCCTGAGCAGCCAGACATGCGGCGAGCCAGTAAACTGGACACTATACTCGCGTTGAACTGGCAGCCGGTTGACGGTGCAGACGGCAAGCAGCAGAATGCACTTGCGCGTCGGAGTGGATAACAGGCGACGAGGTGACTCTCCTGAGCAGCCAGACATGCGGCGAGCCAGTAAACTGGACACTATACTCGCGTTGAACTGGCAGCCGGTTGACGGTGCAGACGGCAAGCAGCAGAATGCACTTGCGCGTCGGAGTGGATAACAGGCGACGAGGTGACTCTCCTGAGCAGCCAGACATGCGGCGAGCCAGTAAACTGGACACTATACTCGCGTTGAACTGGCAGCCGGTTGACGGTGCAGACGGCAAGCAGCAGAATGCACTTGCGCGTCGGAGTGGATAACAGGCGACGAGGTGACTCTCCTGAGCAGCCAGACATGCGGCGAGCCAGTAAACTGGACACTATACTCGCGTTGAACTGGCAGCCGGTTGACGGTGCAGACGGCAAGCAGCAGAATGCACTTGCGCGTCGGAGTGGATAACAGGCGACGAGGTGACTCTCCTGAGCAGCCAGACATGCGGCGAGCCAGTAAACTGGACACTATACTCGCGTTGAACTGGCAGCCGGTTGACGGTGCAGACGGCAAGCAGCAGAATGCACTTGCGCGTCGGAGTGGATAACAGGCGACGAGGTGACTCTCCTGAGCAGCCAGACATGCGGCGAGCCAGTAAACTGGACACTATACTCGCGTTGAACTGGCAGCCGGTTGACGGTGCAGACGGCAAGCAGCAGAATGCACTTGCGCGTCGGAGTGGATAACAGGCGACGAGGTGACTCTCCTGAGCAGCCAGACATGCGGCGAGCCAGTAAACTGGACACTATACTCGCGTTGAACTGGCAGCCGGTTGACGGTGCAGACGGCAAGCAGCAGAATGCACTTGCGCGTCGGAGTGGATAACAGGCGACGAGGTGACTCTCCTGAGCAGCCAGACATGCGGCGAGCCAGTAAACTGGACACTATACTCGCGTTGAACTGGCAGCCGGTTGACGGTGCAGACGGCAAGCAGCAGAATGCACTTGCGCGTCGGAGTGGATAACAGGCGACGAGGTGACTCTCCTGAGCAGCCAGACATGCGGCGAGCCAGTAAACTGGACACTATACTCGCGTTGAACTGGCAGCCGGTTGACGGTGCAGACGGCAAGCAGCAGAATGCACTTGCGCGTCGGAGTGGATAACAGGCGACGAGGTGACTCTCCTGAGCAGCCAGACATGCGGCGAGCCAGTAAACTGGACACTATACTCGCGTTGAACTGGCAGCCGGTTGACGGTGCAGACGGCAAGCAGCAGAATGCACTTGCGCGTCGGAGTGGATAACAGGCGACGAGGTGACTCTCCTGAGCAGCCAGACATGCGGCGAGCCAGTAAACTGGACACTATACTCGCGTTGAACTGGCAGCCGGTTGACGGTGCAGACGGCAAGCAGCAGAATGCACTTGCGCGTCGGAGTGGATAACAGGCGACGAGGTGACTCTCCTGAGCAGCCAGACATGCGGCGAGCCAGTAAACTGGACACTATACTCGCGTTGAACTGGCAGCCGGTTGACGGTGCAGACGGCAAGCAGCAGAATGCACTTGCGCGTCGGAGTGGATAACAGGCGACGAGGTGACTCTCCTGAGCAGCCAGACATGCGGCGAGCCAGTAAACTGGACACTATACTCGCGTTGAACTGGCAGCCGGTTGACGGTGCAGACGGCAAGCAGCAGAATGCACTTGCGCGTCGGAGTGGATAACAGGCGACGAGGTGACTCTCCTGAGCAGCCAGACATGCGGCGAGCCAGTAAACTGGACACTATACTCGCGTTGAACTGGCAGCCGGTTGACGGTGCAGACGGCAAGCAGCAGAATGCACTTGCGCGTCGGAGTGGATAACAGGCGACGAGGTGACTCTCCTGAGCAGCCAGACACGCGGCGAGCCAGTAAACTGGACTCGCAGCGTGAAGGGGGTCGTTCATGAAGATTCTTTCGCAGCTGGTGGATGGCATTTAGCTGCCGCTGCCGACATGACCTCGCGTCTTGCGCAAACAGATGATGCGGAGTAGCAAGCAGATGTTTAGCTGATGATGTTTAAGGGATGTTGTGGATTAGCAGGCAAATGTTGATATGCATGGCAGGCTGTAATTGTTGGATGGCAGCAGACGACATTGCTGAGCAGGTTAATCTATGGTGGAATTCGATAATGGCCCCAAGTTAAGTCGACACATTATCTGACTCGATGTAGCATTTGCCGTCGTCGCTTGACAAAGTAACCTTAGTAACGCGTTAGGTGAATGCATCGTGGTCCCGCGAACGTAAATGATATTGGGTCCCCATAACCCATG
>NQII01011329.1:0-37920 GCA_002778355.1 Clitarchus hookeri
CGTCTACAACGTCCAGAAAAACTTCCAGGTGGAATAGGACCTACTTCCCGAAGATATCAAAACATTGATTACAAGCATGCCACGGCGTGTTAGAGACAGCGCAATGCACGTAAAATCCTTACACTGTACTAAACTGTAATGGGAAGAAAGAAAGCCTCCATAGTCAGAGACAACATTACGTGTTAATTTTTTTTGTTTTTTAGTGATTATTGGTCTTTGATATTGGAAAAATGTTTTTTGTTAGAAAAACTCTGAATTTCACTCTTTGTATCGGCACCGTTGGTAGCGTCTAATTGCTATGATTTCTTTTATTGGTTTCCATACGTTTTCTACTTTCTGTATGTGTATTCCAAACTTTTTGTAAGGTGTTCATATCACAAATGACGCCCAGGCTTTCCTATAATATGAGAGAGTGGATGGCCAATTGATGCGTTCTTAGGATGAATTAGTATCTCTTTGCAGTGGCCGACGTCTCCTGAACAATGATTAGTCATATTTTCAGAACTTTGAATAACAGAGATGACCTGAGATGTCGGGTCCGCTGAGGCTTCTCACTACCATTCCTGGTTGGAATATCGAGTAAGCTAAGGATGGGTCATTTTTCTAACATTGGCCCGTGTAAATTTAGTACGTAAGCAACACGTTATTTGTTTATTGTCATGAGCATTGACTGTTAATAACATATTTATGAATTTTTATAGATATCAGAGGAATGTTCTTAAATTTTTCGGTGCTATGGATAGCGATTTTTGTTTAAATGATGTAGAGTTTTCGTTACATGAATATCGGATCAACAAGCTACTTCCAAAGTCAGTTTTCCTGCATCAATGTTGCCCCTTGCAGGGACATTGTGGATTTCTCCGCCCCACGAAAAGCGTTATCGGTAACTTCTCGTGCGCTTGTAAAGTATTTTATTAAAATGTCTACCAACGTACGATACTGCAAAATTCCAAGTCTCTTAATACGCTCTGTAGAGAGGTACTTTCTGTGACGTAGGCTCATCTTCTGACGTAGAGTAGGCGGACCTGAAAGCATTATTTTTTTCATTTATGAATTCAGTCACTTTCGTTACAGGCGATTCTGGTCATTGAGAATTATAAACATTATTTCAAGTCAAGATATTTTAAAATAAAGAAAGTAATTTTTCTAATCACCTCTTTTAATGCCCGATACATTTAAGTTAACTTTCTATTCCATATCCACGCACATATCTTTCGAACGCATATCTTGTATTTTCCTTAAGTTTTACAGATCAAGAGAAAATTCCTCCCTTGTTCGAAATTTTTTATGAACGCTTTGAATAGTCCTATTGCATCTATGCATTATAATAAATTACCTTGTGTTAGCACACCTTTATACTACTGAATCTCTTTGAGGATTCTCGATTAATTGGTAAGATTTATAGAATGACATAAATATCAAAGGCATTTTTCTTCTTTTCAGACACAAAGTTCCTAGGGCAATGTCTGCACTTATGTTTAAACTGTATATGGGCTTGAAGTATTTATCTTATTCGCCACTGTGATCGGGACACAGGGGTTAATTTAAGGACTGGATTACTACAGTAGAGAACTTCCGAAAATTGGGTGCAGACCACGTGCACGTAAAATATACGTTACTGTATGTAGTCACTAAACGAGCTTCGAAAACTGTTTAATACATCTATTCGCAAAATATCTTGGCGAAGCTTGACGGGCCCCGACTCAACAGCAACGAGCTCGTGCCCAGGTATCTAGGAGCCCGCTGAAACAAGGAGTCTCCGTCGTCTTTGACCTTTCTTCGCAGAAGCACACGACGTGAAAACATAAATGTCAAGTAGCGAAGGTGAAGGAAATGATGCAGTGCAAGCCCCCTCGCACGGGGTGTGAGGCACTGGGTTGGATGATGATGCGAGGTCGCAAGGAAGCCAGGGCCGGGTACAGCGGCAGGTGCCGGTATTGGTCGAATGGCAGTAAACAAGCGGAGCGGCGGTGATATACCCTCCGCCTCCCCCCTCCTCACTAGTACAACCAGGCGCGTCATGCGGGACGAGAACAAGGGGAGATGTTGGCAGCCACACCCACACCTCCTTTTTACGCCCCGCGCCAGCCAGCCAGCCCGCCGAAAACCAGCGTAATAAAACCCGTGTCGATATGCAAATCACCCGTATTGCCCCGCAGACTGAACCCTCCCGGTGATAAAACCAGTACTGAACGCGACTCCGCGTCTGCGATAATACTCTGGTTTTACACGTGTGTTTCGGTCGCGCCAGGAGAGCCAACCTTGAAAAATGGGAAGGGAAGTTCCATCGACGCGGTAGGAGCAAATAACGAGAGGGACGCGAATATATACAGTTCGAAACCTGTTGTTCCCTTGAGGAGATGGTTGGCTCTCCTTCTCACCTTCTCACCTTCTTCGTCTCGCTTCCTTCACTCCAGCCGCTAGGAAAAATATTCAAGCTGGAGAGCAGTTTCCTCGATAGCTGCGGGTGTATAAAACGTATTTCTTCCCCACTCCAGCCTACCCACACCCCTCGGAATACTCGTAAAAGGAGCGGTTTGTTTCATCGTCTGGCGAGTTTTCCTCTCCCCTAGATCTGCCAGAAGCTGGAAGACAGGACTCCAGACGCACTTCACACTGAATCGTCGAATTGTGCAGCGGTGCATACCTACATTTTTGAGTGTATTATTGGATCGGTGTGATTGTGCACTAACCTACCCCTCTCTCTTTTCACGTAGTCTCTGCGTTAAGCAAAACGCGGCGTGCGTTGATTTGAAAAAAAATAAAAGCATTTGCTAACTGATGTGTCACTGGTACCGAGAAATAGAAAACAATTTTATCTTTAAAATAATACATTGCTGTGTGCAATGTTAAGGCAACGTTCTTATTTGGCATGAATATTAACTCAAACCAGCCATGTATATTTACGTTCGCAGTAAACCAGTTAGACATCATACTATGGAACTTCTGAGATTACAGCCAGTATGACAAGTTGGGAAAATTGCATATTAGCAATGTTGAGTAGACTTAAGTAGAGGGATTATTGAGACTTTGGCATATCGGAGCCTGGGACCGGAGCGTCGGATCTGTTAATGCTCTGTCATTCCGATCGACCGGCGGCCATAATGGATCCACGTAATCTTGACCTTTATATTTTACCTTAACCCTGGTGATATTTGATCTTGATTCTGGTAATCTATGAACCCAAAAATCCAATAAATTAAAAACATAAAAATTTTTAAATAAAAAAAAATTTAAATAAATTTTTTTTTTAAACTATAAAAAAAATTATTTTAAANTGGCTTTAGTGAATACAAGTAGGGAGACAAATGAAGAGTAGATATTCACAACTTAAGCATCCTCCTCTAACTTTCAAATATCTTTCTTTAATTCATTTTCCCACAAAATAAAATTATTTTATTTTATGCTCTGACAATCACAATATTACGTTATACATATAATAAATATATATTTATTATTTAATTTCTACTTTATATTATTCTTATTTTATTATTATAATTATTTTAAATATATTATTATTACTTACATTTTATGGACGCCCCCATCCCCTCCACCCATACTCATTCCCCCATCTTGATAGGTGCAGTTCACCACATTAGTAGGCGTCAAAGCCACCGTCCGGAAATTTTGGTAGATGCAAACCGCAATCTTGGTATGTGCAGTCCGCATCTTAGTAGGCGTCACAGCTACCTTCTGCAAACGTGGTATGTGCAGCCGTCCGCCATCATGGTCGGTGCAGTCCACCATATTAGTAGGTGTAGCCATTCGCCATCTTAGTCGGAGCAGTCCACCATATTAGTAGGTGCAGCCGTCCACCATGTCGGCCGGTGCAGTCCTCCATCTTGGTATGCGCCACAGCCGCCTTCCGCCATCCTGTTTTTTTTTTTTTTTTCCCTTTTTTCATCTGTTTGTAAATTACTGGAGTTTGTATCTCACCTTCGTTCAAACGCCATATTGTTTTTTTTTTCGTTTGTAATTTGTTTAATGACACTGCAGTTTGTCTCTCACCTTCGTTCGACCATCTTGGTTTTTTTCGTTTCTCATATGGTCATACATTACTGGAGTTTATCTCTCACCTTTTTTCAACCACCATAATAATTTATTCGATTGTCATTTGTTTTACATTGCTGGTGCTGTCCACAGCACCGGGCCCAGCAGACAACTAACACCCTCCACTCCCCCCCCCTCCCAATATATTTAATTTGACCAATGGCCCCAACCCCTTCCATAATATTTAATTGCTCCGTCAATATTTCTCATTGGCTAATTACTCGAGTGTTTTTGGAAACCTTCGATCGACCAATTAGTCGGTTCCCCTCCACCCCCTTTCAATGTATTTAATCGCTCCTCCTATGTTTCTCATTGGCTAATTTCTCGTGCGTTTTCGGAAACCTTCGTTCAATCAATTAGAAGTGTTCGCTTGAACTCTACCTCTGTTTATCACTGGCTAATTGCCCATCCTCCATCACTCTCTCCACCAATTATTCACCTTCGTTCGGCCAATTAGTTGGCAGGCCTCCACATCCACCCCTAATTCTCATTGGCTAACCACTTCACGTGAAGTTCTCTTGGATTGACTAATTGCATGTGCGTATTCGGAAACATTCGTGCCGACCAATCGGCGGCCAACTTTAATCGCAAGTGCAGCCTATTTTTCCAACTTAAAAAACTCTTTATAAGACGCACTCTGAGCACTTTCGGGAAATCAGTAATTTTTCTCGATCTTAGAAATTTATGTTTGTTGTCCGAGTAGCCATAACATTCTTTCGGCCATTTTGGCATTTGGAAGGGTGCGCTCGCTTAGTGCCTTGGAAAAACAGGACGAGTTATCGTACCTGCCGAAAGAATTTCTCCTTGTATACGAACCATGTGAAATTTTTAACAGTATTAAAGTATTTGCCGGACGACCAGCATCAGGACGAAGACATACTGGACTTCCTCCCGTGCAAGGCGTGTTTCGAGGGTTGCACCACTTCGGTTCCCGACACGCCGCGTCGCAGGAGTTGGTTCAAGGCCCGCCAAGCAACCGTCGCGACGTCTGCGCCCATGGAAGTCGACTTCCCCGTTGAAGACGCCCTCCCCGTAGAGGATGACGTCCACGTGCAAGTTATATACTTGCAAGCTGTACCTGAGGAAGATGCTCCCCTTCAAAAAATTTTCTGGGATGCCGTACCCGGCGTGGAAACCAACCCAGAACACTGGTTCCCTATGTGTATGGACCTCGATAAAGTTTTTAATGCATCGGTAAAAAAAATTTGATACTCGGTGTGTGCATGCGAACCTAATTTATTTTATATAACAAAAAAATATCTACTGAAAAAAAAAATGTTTTGCAACATCCAAGATTTACACTCGTTTGACTCGTACACCATGAAGCAGATTTAAATCTCGTACAGTGACGAAGACGAAAAAACCAAAGTTTTCACTTTTTTACCGCCGTGTCCATGGCAGCACCTCGACCGCGCCATGCAATAGACTTACGCTTACTGAAGTACAAAACGCATGGACTTGGTTGGGAAGAGAGGAATATTCTGTACGTAGAAATTCCGGCAATGCTGGACCCTGCAATATTTCCCTATTACCCTGTGTTTGTGTTTGGAAGAAGCCACGAGTCGGCGATTTGCAATGCCTGACCCAACAGAAACATCTTGGTAGAACTTGACAAGCATTTCCGCTGCCCAGTGTTTCGACAGCTCGTGGAGACGTACACCACAAGAATTCAAGAGTGCAAAAATCAAAGATATTTCTGTGATCCGTGAACCGCCGAAGCCCTAAGATTGTGGAGATATGATAACTCGTGGTACTTAAAAAAAGGACTACGAGGAACCCATTGCCTATTTGAAAAAAAAATATTACTTATGTAATGCCCTCCAAGACTCAGAGAAGAAAAACATGTAAAAAAAAAATTTCGTTGTATTATGCAGAATAACAACAATAATGATATTGTAGTATGTGTGCTTAAGGAAATGTGTTTGAATCAATATAAAAGTTTTTATTTTATCTCGAGTTATGTGCTGCTCACATATGTTTTAAAAAACACTGTTGGTAAAGAAAAAACATTTAGTATACAAGTTTTGTTATAATTTAAATTAAATTAAATATTCCTATAATTTAAAAAAATATGCAATGAGACTAGCCTTCACTAACATAACGTGTATATAAACAGTTGCTTTTATATTATGTGTACAAATGTTATTATTAAAAAAATTAATTAAGGATTAAGAAAAAGTAATGTGTCGTGACGGATGCATTATGCTGCTTTCTATAAAGTAATCATGGCTCGAAAACCCCCAAAACGAAGTAAAAACCACTTCGCTTCCTCCCACGGTATGTGATACCCAAGTGAAGGATACCATGCATCCCCCCTAACTCCCCGGAATATACGCTTATCAAAAAAATATTTCCTCCAAAGTTTAAAATTAGTACATTAGGAAATTTAGGCAGCGGTGAAAAAATACCCATGTGATTACTACACGTGCGGCGATTTTTCTAGTACTCATTGTCATCATATGAAACTCTTTCTACCCATAAATAATGCACCCATAGTAATTTCTGCGAGGAAAAATTATATACCGTTTGGAGACACTAGCGTAAAGGTACACCCAACACAAGCACAAAATCATAAATGACAGTTACCTTCGGCAAACTAATTTCTATATTTTCATACATTCATTTCCACTAGATCTATTGAAAGGTATATCTGAACCGCGTTAAAAAACCCCCACACACCCCCTCAGAGTCACACCAAACTGCTACGTGATTCTAGCCGAAAGAAAAGTAACATGCAAACATGTGTATGTATATGTGTGCTGCCTCTAATCCAGGAGGTGTCAATAGTATTCACTCTATATAAATTACGCCAACAAAAAAAAATGTTTTATTCCCAATACGTTAGTCCACCATGTAGATTTATACGACAATACGAATTCAAGCAAATACACGCGCATTCAGTTTTCATTCAACACCCTTCAACCTCGTCGAGAGATATAAGGAAGGACTTCTCATGTGTGAAAAATTTTAAGCATTTTGCAGCTAGCTTATTACGGGCACCATGCATTTTTTGAGTTTAGTTAATCCCTTTCGAATATAGAAAACTAATTCTA
The DNA here is from genome assembly GCA_002778355.1 of Clitarchus hookeri. NCBI lineage: Eukaryota > Metazoa > Arthropoda > Insecta > Phasmatodea > Phasmatidae > Clitarchus > Clitarchus hookeri. The sequence continues at coordinate 7,104 of NQII01011329.1, forward strand.
TTTTTAAAAAAAACTGTAAATTAATTCTGGCTGGAACTGCACATTTGTACTTTTTCGTATAAAAAATATTATCTGAAATTTTTTATTAATTCTGGCGAAGCCAAAGATAAACTGTGATGCTGCGAAACTAAGAAATGAGGGGGAAAAACGATCATTCTTCACTTGCTCACTCGTCAAACACATGCACACACACCTACTCACACAGAGCCCGAAAAATTCCAATTGTAGCTGAGACTGATAGACGCATTAAAAAACTAAGACAAAGCTTACTTAAAAAAGTTGTCATGAGTCACATTATAGAAGTAAATGAGAGGCACGTGCCATCGTAATCTGACCTCACGCACACGGCCAGCCGCGCTGCACCAGGTGTTGAATTGGACTATGCCCTAGCGCACTGACCGCCGGGGGGAGGTTTGTTGCTCCAGCGGCTTGTTTTATTTCTCACACAAGCCAAATTTAATTTCAAGGATAATAAACACAGATATGTGCACTCACAAGTCAACGCCAGGGAAGAGCCATTTTCAAGGCTACCCTGGTTCGATACTCAACTCGTTCAGCGAAAATTTATATTTTAAAAATCACTCCAGGTGAATGCCGGTATGGCTTTTTGGTCGGGTCCTTACTTATTCTCGCTTGATCTAGCAACTCCCTGCGTCTCAAAATAGTATTAAATTTACTTTTATTATTATTTTAGCTTGCACCACACCTTAATAATGTAAATTCATTCTACTATTTTACGAGAATCTTATATAGTCACGAATAAAAAATATGTATATGTGTTCATTATAATAACATTGAATCCGCAGCATTGTGCTTTCAGAATCACGAGCCAGCTACGTCTCGAGGACGGAAAATATAAAAAAATTGCAACACCTAATGCAAACAAATATGTACTTATTTACTTTAAAAAAATCATTAATTGTGCAAAAATAGTTATTTGGTATCAGCAATTACTTGCATATTTTAGGCATACCGAGACGCCATTTTGCATTTTACAGGTATTTAGAACTACCATTTCGCACACGATGCGTTGTTGGCCAGTCTGATAACTCTATGAATATATATTTAAACGGATCAGTATTATTCTCTTCGTAATCCAATGCACGAGTCCTTTCATCCGCTGATGCATATACTTAGATATATTGCCACGCCCACGTATACAGTGGTCAATTAATGATAAACGGTTTGGCGGGTAAAAATATAACAAAATATTCTACCCGCTCACATCTGCAAATACGAGTGTAAAGCTCCTTTCATTAATAACATATTTAACCCTTGTTGCAACGGGAAAAACCTAAGACATTTCTATATATACACACGCGCGCATGATACCAAATTAAGGTAAGAGAAACCAGGCCATCCGTTACAAAAATACGGAAAAAATTTCCCAGTAACGAAGCTCAGATAATACTCTTCATGCCCAGAACATTGCTACATATTTATATTTCCAAATCGAAGCGATGTTCCCGGGGTGAAAAAAAACCGTAGTTTTTTTTTATTGTATTAATCTTGAAACTTTAGAAAAAATGTATATGTCCACACATCTAAAACCTGTCCATTGAATAAAAAAATAAAATTTATAAATAAAATCTAGTCCCCTAACATTTTTTTTAAATTACAGAGTACGCGTCATAATATCAGAGCTAAATACCGATTCGAAAATAGTCCCTGGTTCTTTATAAACGTGCAGATATACATACGCTTGTTCGCAATGTTTCAGCTCAGGCATGCCAGTGTATCACATAGACATACGAACAATGAATTTTCTAAAGATCAGAAGCGAGAGCTACATTACCCATTATCGCTGTTAATTTTTGCGACAAACTTTGTGGAACTCCATCATGCCCAGAAAGAGTTCTGATGCTTGTTAGAATACTTGCGCTCTATCAGCCCCTCGTGATTCCATGAAGATACAAAATCTCATATGATGAAAGTCCATAAGCAACATATATAAATAATATTAAAAATACTCATGTTTACTATCATGAGGTTTATTAACTATGCAGAATTAGGAGGATATCAGGCTGCAAGAGAGATTACTCAGGTCAGAAGGCCTACTGCAGTATGCAAAATTATGAGGATTTGGACACATCAGTTTAGGCTCCGCATCGAAAACGGCACTCCACGCTCATTTTGCAAACATGAACATTCCCACGGTGTCACATAAGAGGGTGACTGCAATGGCTAGAGCTCTCGTTTTCCATCACGGGTAGACGTACATTATCCTTTCTTGTGTACACCAGCCTATTATTCAATTGGCATCTTCCCCCCAACACGACGAGACAAGTTCGATTCCTTCCTCTGTTCGTTTGTTTGCCAAAAAAACTCAGCCCTACTTAAAGAGCCTGAGAAAGACATAATACTTCAGATTGAACAATATTCCCCGTAACGCACGGTCTCGGTCAAGTTTTCTTTAAAAGAGACCCTTCAATTCGATTTTATACACCACTTAAATAATACGTTTTTCAGAAAATCGGTAGGGTACGCTTCAATTATTTAATAGTGAACTAAGAACACATAAATGTATTATCCTCTTTTTTTCTACGCACTTAATGTTTTAATTTTTCTGATGTTTGCAGATGATGGATAATACACAATGGTTTCATTCGATGTAACTCCTTTCTTTAAGTTCACCGATGATTAAAGATATATATCCTTACTGTGCAAGGCAATCAAATGTCTGAGTCTAAACAGTTCATTAGGGGTTTTCAGGAAATATGTAGTCGGTGTTCTTGTCGTCTTCTGCATTATTCACGACACTTTTTTCAGCAAAGCTGGTAAGGAGATGTGTGAGGACGTCGAAAAAAACGCCACTGTTTTCATCGTTATCGTATACATGGCTCTTCCATTTTCGCATCTCTTCGAACCGGAACGAAATCTCATATGCGCTGAAAAAACTTAGGAAAAATCACTCAGATATGACTCACCATAACATGTTTTATTTACGGAATATTCTCACAACACACGGCGAGCAGCGTTACTTCGATTGTGATTAGCAGGGTTGTTGACGGGAGAGGATTTCTTGCAAAAATAGCCCCGCATGAACCCTGATATGTATCGACTCGGGAAATAATCTTTGAAATACTACTGCCGTCGATACCAAGCACGATGAAAAAACATCACTTTGAGTATTTACAAAAATAAATCTTACATGAAAACCTTAATGTCGGGTATTACAGAGATCACGATTAGATTATGAATATATATGATTGTAAATATTCATCAAATCTGTTTTGAACCATGGCGATAGCGTTCAGACACATCCTCATGTTTGTTATTAGCACCTTGCGTCCTAGGGTGAAAACGAGCCTATTATTACACTAGTAAAATGTATTAATGATCTCAACATCGCACCTCAATCCTTCACTAGAGATAAACTAATTCTTTATTCCATTAAAATAACGGAAGCAAAGAATGCAAACCATATTCCCGATGCATAAATATTTACAAACTGTCCTGTGAGCACTGCGATAATCACTATCCCAGAGAGCCACGAAACTTGGCGGTGGAGATCAGGCACCCTTTCTATAATGATTATTTGGCAGTGACACAGGACCGGACACGCTTAATACTTCACACCATCCTCTCGACAGCAGTTGCACAGCTACCAGAGCGCACGCTTCCCATCAAGGCGAGCTAGGTTCGATTTCCGGAAGAGGTCGCACCTGTATTTTCGCGCATGTGGGAAACGTGATTGATGCCATTGCCAACAGTGTCACCCGTGGTAGACTTGGCGATGTCCGGTGGATTTTCTTGGGGCACTTGACCTTCTTCGCCGACCTAAACATCCTGGCCCAATAAAGATGTACTCAAAACACACGGTGTGCTCTAAAAAAATGTACTTGCGTGGGTGGGTGGACCGCCCACCACGACAGTTTTGTGCTTTAAAAAAATTGCTTAGTACCAATATTAATCAACGCAGATCACTGACGATGAGTAACCGACGTGTGAAAAAAATTTTCATTTTCTCGAGTCAGTTGTCGGAAACACATTTCAACCCATTAGTTTTCCAATGGAAGATATAGAGGTTCTAGGAATTTGTCGGCCGAGAATCAGTCAGCTCATTACTCAGAATGAAGGAGCGGTCGTCCACAGGAAGATTATTACCAGTAGAATTCAGAGAAAAGATACGGATGTTGGCACCAGCAAAGGATCGGGTAAAATATAAAACACCCAGATACCGTCGCCTATGCACTAACACATTAATGTATGGTATGCTTCAGGCATATTATTTTNAAATATAAAACACCCAGATACCGTCGCCTATGCACTAACACATTAATGTATGGTATGCTTCAGGCATATTATTTTGTATTAGCATGTAATATGCATATATATTTATATTGCCATTAAATATGCATATAGGCATATAATAATGCATAAGCGATGGTGCTGCTAGTCGGCGGGTTTTCTCGGGATCTTCCGTCATCCCCACCGTTTCATTCTGGGGTGGCTCCATACTCACCTCACTACACCCTCATTGACTCTCAAGACCTCGATTTTACGAGCCACCAAAATCTCTTCACTCACTCACAAACATCGAAAAGAAACATTCATTCAGTGAGGTAACGAATTACAAACGCAGTAAGTTGTCGAATCATCAATAAATGTTGGTCCAGTATTCAAAGTGGAACCAATGAGAAACTAACTGCGATGACAACTGAGAGGCGAGGCGAGAATATTGCACAGGCATTGTGTCGTTTGTATTTGTCGGCACACTTATTTTCATAATAATTGTTGTTTGCTACGTTTTATTGTTTCCTTTTAAAGCACAGCATTTCGTTCCTATTTTCCAATGCCATATATTGTGCAAAGTTTGAAATATTTAATAGTGACTATTAAATAGTTAAAATATGTCAAAATTAAAAATTTTATTAAATGACAGGTTTCCTTTAAGTAAAATATGTGACGGAAAATTCTAAGTTGTAAAAAAAATATATTATTTTGCTATTTTAATTTTGAAAACATAACGTATTACTTTTTAGTTGACACTTTCTTTTGCACACATTGTCATAATTAACTGAAAGGAAAAATGTATTATAGTTATTTCATCTACAACGCTTATTATCTTAATTAACTAGTAAAACTGGTTATGACATTATTTGTGATGTCTTATTTTCTTTACGCTGCACGACGATCGTCATGCAATGTTGTTAGTGACAATCACATACAAGGTTATCTTTGGTGTTTATGAATGTTTTGTAAGGCGATTTTCGAAATTTGATAATTCCGTCTTTTTCGTTCGTCTTAAACATTTTGTCAGTGATGTAATATCTCGAATTTACTGCTGTTTGGCATTTAGCCTTTTTTTTCTACTATCTGATGGTTTTAAATTGGGAATCACCGCCTTCGGTGAGAAATAATAAGTATCGCGTAATTGTGTATGTTTGATTGTATAACCTTATTCACGTTTTTACAAACAAAAAGTGCGGTGCATGACTTGAGGTGAATACGGTTCTCAATTTCATGGATCTCGGGTTGCTGGCTCTGGAACTAGTGAAAATGGAATTCCCATCGAGTGTAACCTCTTCACCCGAGGCAACACGCCCCGTTAACGAGTTTGGCTCGGTGTTTCTGCCAGTTTCGCCAGTGGACCAGCGAAACACAACAAACATATATGATTTTGGCTTTAATCAATAATCATGCATGTGCATGCTGCTACGTTCGAACTTTTAATAGTAACTTGTAAATTTTGAAAATATAAAATTTATGATCATGTAATGCAATACAAATAATCAAAACAAATGATATTGATCCTGTGGTCCCATTGATTATAACCCTCTGATTATGAAAGTACATTACAAAATTCTACTTATATTTAAAAATAATCATTTTCCAAAGAAAAATGATTTTACTTTTTAAAGATATTTGGGTATTGTGTTCAGAGATATTAGACAATTGTGTTCGCATTACTATATTTCCCAAAAGAGTTTATGTGTAATAAGCTGAAAATTTTATTTTTTTAAGGTAACTTTAAATAAATTTACCTCACCCGAGACCCATCTCTATATTTTTTATTTTAACTATTATACCTTGTTGCAAGCATTTTGTGAGCTATTGCATACAATGGTATTGTGAGGAACGCAGGAATCACTTAGCTCAACATAAGTTTATTTAAATTACCTTTGTTTAAACTTTCCTTATTTTGAAAACACATATAGATAACCACGGATTCACACATTGGGCCTCACCCTACCGGTGGGGGTTGGACTGTGGATGGCTAGTTCTAGGTGAGAATTAATTTTATTAATTGGGGTGTTGTTCACCCTAGTCGCCGCACTGAGATGGCCCGGCATCGGAATCTAGGAGACAGCGCAGTCGGGGACTGATAAGCCTCCAAGTGGCGGCTCTGGGCAGCGGCTGACGCGGGTTCAATCCAGAGTGACCTTTTGTTTCTACTCATCCATAGACACCTATAACCCATTCCTGAGGAACTCGCCACTTAGAGAAAGGTTTGTTCCAGTCCAGAAAATAATTGTTATGATATGGCCACAGATACTTTTATTGGCCCCAACGGAATATAATATTTGGTTGAGTAAACAAAACGTGAAAAGTAACAAATTTTATTTCTTTCACCTTACAAAATGCACGTTTGAATAAACAAAAACTCTATGTTAGACCAAGAAAATTAGACTGTAAAAGAAAATATTTAGTTATATTAAGTGGATATATTTGCTTGGCCACTCGTTTGATGCCTTCGTTCGAAAATACAATTCAGGAGTTTATTGGAAATTACTATTGATGCTTAATAATGGTATGACGTTCTTTATGAAACACGTTCAACGGGAATTGAAAAAAGTAAATCAAATGATTCGTTTCCAAATTTCGGTTGTACCTCGCTATTTTATAATAAACAAAACCATTTAGTGTACGTAGAGCGAAACGAATATTTAGCTGCATCTACCAAATCAAACCGTTTGCGGGGATCCTAATAAGAACAACAAAATAATTTGGCTTTCACTACAAAAGATTTCATTGCCCCTATACAAACAATCAATTTGGTTGCACGAAACAAACTTTGGGTTATTCAACTAAACCTTTATTTCAGTGCGACTAGCCGAGAGACAGGTTAGGCTTAGATCCGTGGACGGTTGCAAAGACAATTAAATAATTATATCTGTAGAGTTAGAGTTAATTCTGTCTCTAGTATCGCTTCCTTATCCTACCGTAACATCCCGCAGTAGAATAACCAACTTTATAAGAAACTGTCTATTACTACATGGCTGAATGTCAATTGTACACATTTGGCTTCGCTTATACTATCCTGTCCATTGAATACCCGTCGATTATAACATAAAACAATGTTTGTATAATTTATTATTATACAGACTTAGACTCCAATATTAATAAAATGAACAATAAGCAAAGTCACTGTCAATTAAGAACGTATTATTTCATAAAGATATTAGCAAACCTTAAGATGTGTTTATATTGCACTGACCACATCACTAAACGTATACCAGCGTTTATATAATACTGTAACGGGCAAGAATATTTTAAGTGAGATTTAATTACAAAAACTTATGTGTAATCTAATTATACTCACTAATTAACAATAACAATGTCAAACAAGCATTTAATTTTGATTCTACACGTGGTAAGTGACTGATCGCTCCTTTCCTATTTACTAGGCTGGGTTTGATTTGTTCATTTTAATACGAGATATTTACTACAGGCTTATCAACTGGAGAGCCAAAAAAACTGGTAAAGGCGTGCGTATGGAACCAATCAGAGTAACGCGATGCGGTCGGCAGCGCCTATATAAGACAACAAGTGTCTGGCAAAGTTGCTAGATCGTTTACTGCTGCTACAATGGCAGGTTATCAAGATGTGAGTTTTAACGTGTGTTTATAGTCGGCACACGAGAGATGGGGCATAGCATCTCCGAGGTAGAGATTAAATTTCGATTTTCGCGTACGACCATTTCACGAGTGTACCATGAATATCGGGAATCCGGTAAAACATCAAATCTTCGACATCGCTGCGGCCGGAAAAAGATCGTGAATGAACGGAACAAACGACAACTGACGAGAATCATTTAACATGACAGACGTGCAATCCTTTGTCAAATTGGTGCAGGTTTCAATGCCTCCTGCATACCTTCAGACATTAGTCGAGTCCATGCCACGTCGTCTTGCGGCACTTCTGCGTGCTCGCGGGGGCCCTACACGATATTAATCAGGTGTATAAGTTTTTTTTGATCTTCAGTGTTAGTCTGTAGGGTGTATAAAACTCCGTGTAGGCCAGTCACGTTAGTTACAAGTAAGTACAACTGATGAATACCAGACCACCAGTAAAAGAACTCAACAAATTTCTATGTTTTTTCAGACAAGAATATTTTCAGACATGGATGGGGTGTTATTTGTAAGATTATGTTTAAAATATCCGTTCCGTATCAATTATCGGTTTCTTTCTTAAAATGTTTTGGTTTAGATTAATATTATGAATATTATTTAAATTCAAATAAAAATTTCGACAAACAATCGTCTTTAAAAAAGGAGAATTATATCTCTGTATTATTTGACATGCATTCAAGTTTGGTATCAAGCGCATAATACAATAAGATACAAGCCATATATGTACGTAATGCTCTCATTTCCAGAAGGACTCAGGTACGTGTACTAATATATATATTTATTTATTTATTCCTGAATTTGCACGCGCGCTTAAGATAAACCGTTTTCTTCAGCGTATAAACAAAGACAGAGTATTGAAGTGCAGAAATGAAATTATTAAAATATATACACGTATTACATTCAAGTTTACAGTTGCGTTTCTAACGTTGCTATAAATCTTAGAGATCTATAACATGTTTTACTAAATGCTAGTGAGAAGTTACGCTTTGCAATGTTTTAATATCATTTTAAAAAGTCTTTTAGTTAGGCACTGGTACTGGTAGCATTCTCTAATATTAACAACTAATATAAATATGTAATACACGGAACATTGTAAAGGGCTACTATGGTGGTACGAATATGGAAAGAGCCCCCATACATTTGGTTCTGGTTCGACCCCCAGCGAAATCATACCCGGAATTTTGTATGTGGGAAACGGGGATACGTGGCTGCTAAGGCGGTCGCTTATTGTAGTATTTGAAAAGCGTTTTTTTTTAAGACACACTAAAAGTGTTCCCATTTTGTTTACTGACGAAAAGAAAACGTAACCCAGACGAGGACAGAATTGTACTTGAAAAATATCATGCGTACTATAAATATTATTTTGGTGCCTCCCGAAATCGTTGGATACTAAAAAAATTAATAATTTTTTGTTTGTACTGAACATCGTTCTACTTACATGTGTGTAAAATTTTCCTAGAATAAAAAAAATTCCACTATATATTTTTTCGAGTAATTTGATATCAAACACAAATTTTCGGTTTTGCTGCAGCCATAATAACAAATACTAACTAAGTAACTAAGTTGTACTAATGAAAACATTTACAACGTAAAATAATGTCTTGGGTCAACAATTCACTTCCATATAATTACCAAATAACTGTTCATTAACTAAAAAAAAAAGTTAAAATGTGCGAAAATGTCTTTAAATGATTATTTTTTATACAAATGGCTTGTTGTTTGGTGATTTAATGTGTATCACGTGGTAGCCCATTGCATAATTTAACTTTGTAATTTTTTGCATCTATAAAACTTATTTAGTAATTTTAGTATTTTTTATTGCGGCTGTAGCACTACAGAAAAAGTTTGTATTTGACATCAAATTATGTTTAAAAAATATAGAGTAAATTTTTTTATTCGTGGAAAATGTAATTGTATACAGTGCGTACAATTCGAACAATGTCTGATTCAAATATAACATTATTTATTCTTTGGCATCTGACACCCTTAAACGGCATGTTAAGACTGCTGTATCTTATATCGTACTACCCGAACACGGGATAACTACGATAGGAGCCTATGCTGAACCTTACTACACACTTTACGTTAATAAAATGGTAGGGTTACCTCTTAACATCTCATATCTCATAGGTACACGCAGCACGACGAAAACACTGCACGCCAGTCTAGAGTCCTGCGCGCAGCGGCGATAGGACACGTGATGAGCGTGTTAATGTAGTCCTTATCACTCTTTCGCATCTGAGCGTCAAACGCGACAAACCTCTAAGTAGGCGGCAGCTTTAATATGCGGATCTTCTCCGGATGCTTCTATTTACGCTCACTGCAGTCCAGCGTTGCTCCCCGTCCCAGGTGTTCACTACTTGTCACCTTCATGTAGAAGATGAACCTCTCCCTGCTGGAAACTACTCTGGTGTATCCTCAACAAATATTTTCTCTCTACGCCTGCTCGGAATTGAATATCATAATTTTTTATCATGGTGTACTGAAGCCCAACAAAACTTTTGCCACCAAAGCTAAGCTAGACAATAATTATCATTATTAATCGAATGTTGTGTTTTGGATGATTGAATTAGCAATGTATTCCGAAGCGTATTTCTTGGAAGGGTTGAGGGAATGAAATATTGGGCAAATAATATTACTTCAAAATATCTAGAAATAAAAGATAAAAAGGAAAATTACCGGCCTTTCTAAATTAACGTTTACATACGTTGAACGTAAAACAGAGAAACTATTAAAGACAATCTGATGGAACTGCTTGAATTTGACGAAATAAAGACAGATTTGGCAGTGTGCAAATGCTGACAGAGACTGCTATAAACGGCAAAACATTGCGTTAAACAATATAGAACAGAACGACAAACAGTAGCTATAGTTTACATGGTAGTGGATTCACAGTCGGTCACAATCGCGTTTCTCATGGCGTCCAGTGTGTATGGCTTTGTGCTCTTCAGTGTTTCCCCCCATATATAAATTTTACGGTGTTAAATCTGTAGATCTGGGTGGATAATCAACACTTCCTCGTCAGCCTATCCACCTCCCAAAAAAATGTTTCATCCAGGAGCAACCGCACGTCCCGACGTAAATGTGACGGTGCACCGTTGCTGGAAAAATAAGATGTCATAGGGGTAGAGCAAGTGAACGTATGGCACGTTTTTTTTTCCTGCAACATGGTGCAGTAACTTTCACATGTCACCCATTGTACAAAAAAGCATGGCGCCTCAAGTCTTCTGGTTGACACGCCGCACCACAATGTTAACCCAGGAAAATCAACCACTTGCTATACCACAATGTGGGATTTTCATCGGCCCAGTACACCAGTTGTGGCGGCTGTGAGTTCCATTTAATTTAGTGGTTACCTCATCCGACTAAACTATCAGGTCAGTAAAATGTCCATTGTAGTTGCAAATATTCACAACCCCTTCACAAAATTCATCACGCCTAACTGAGTGGGGGCCGCGGTGGTGTAATGGTTAGATTACTCACCCCCAATGTGAACCGGGTTCGATTCCCAGCAGGGTCGCCCTCGGATTTTCGCATGTGAGAATCGTGCCGGACGATGCCGCTCCTTGGTGGGTTTTCTAGGGGATCTCCCAATTACCCTGCCCTTGCATTTCGGTGCTGCTTCATACATACCTCGCTTCACCCTCATCGATTCTACTCTCAAGACTTCGCTGTTAAGAGCCATACAAACCTCTTCATTCACTCACTCACCCTATCTGGATTTTCTTCATTTATAGCTTGGAATAATTTCAAATATCATGGAAAAATTATTTACTGACAGCTGACTCACGCACATCTTGCAGCATAGACTTCAAAATCTCGGAGAAACTTTTGAATGTGTGTAACACAGCCACCACACTTCCTTCGTCCATAATCATTCTCTCCCTGCCGCATCGTCTTTTCTTCACATCACACACTGTTGCATCCCTTTATAACCTGTCACGTATCGTGTCATTGTTACATGTGACGGTGGCGCAGTATCGAATTCTGTCCTCCATCATCTCCACACCTCAGTCATGACACTTCAAAATTTGCTAATGCTGATCGAAAGGAAATGTTTTCACCTCCACCATTTCCTCTGTAGCNTCGAAAGGAAATGTTTTCACCTCCACCATTTCCTCTGTAGCTGTAGTATTGCCACTCGTGGCTGCAAGCGGAACTGATAACAGCAGAATGGTTACATGCACTCGCACAAACGCATCGTTGTCTTTGTAGAATTTAATACTCACATACCCATTAGATTGTCTTTAATGACTTCTTTGTAATTAACGTACAAAAGTGCANCTTTGTAGAATTTAATACTCACATACCCATTAGATTGTCTTTAATGACTTCTTTGTAATTAACGTACAAAAGTGCAATCATTACTTCGTGACATGCGCTAGTGTGATGAGTGTTACTGTATGAAAGGTCAACATTGCTAGCGATGTCTTGTATTGTCCGTCGCAGACCCTCCTAAGCCGGTTTGTCAATCCTGGCTTATTGACGGCAGTGGTTGCCTTGACTGGTCTGCCCCTGCGGTTGTCATTAATAACGGCCTCAGTCTCTCATGTGTTGTAGGAAGCGTGCGAATGTTGCGTGCTGCGCTCTTGTGGTAGGCTTCGTAAAATTTTGGCGGGACGCGTGCAGGAAACTTGATAAGTAAATACGAATTTTCAGTGCTTTTTAAACCTCGATAACGAACCACAAAAGAGCAGTCTATACTGTTGTGTTTTAGGGTGCAGCGCTACTTCAAGAAACAGCTCTTCAGTTGTTAAATTGTTAAGGTTTCCTATCGATGAGCACGATAGTTTCATAAAAAGGCTTCGATTGCGGCAGTAAGGCGTGACAACATCGACGGAAAAACATTAACTCCCATTTGCGTAGTTCTCTTTGCTCAAGCAATGCATAACACCGATTCTGACTCCTTATATTAACCTAAATTTATATTTATGGTAAACTCTGATTTTTACATTAGTTTCATAAAAGTGTTGCGTCACTACAAACACTACATGCATGTAATTCAATGGTGTCGGCAATCACATAATAATGCAAACTTTAATTNGTGTTGCGTCACTACAAACACTACATGCATGTAATTCAATGGTGTCGGCAATCACATAATAATGCAAACTTTAATTAAAAAATGTACATGTTCACTCTGTGACCGTTGTGATTTTATAACTAAATAATGTGGTTAATAAAATTTTAATCTCGCTTTTTTCAAACAGTATAATTTATGAAATTTATACAATATAATCGGCTATTACAAAATTTTCTCTTTCGCATTCTTCTTTCAACATGCCAGTAAACGTTTAGTCAATGCGTTTTACTATGTCATAAAATGCAATTTTTTTAAAAGTACTGAGTCATGATTTTCGGCAACCGAATATTTAGATTTGAACATTTTAACACTCGTTCCCTTTCAATACAAATCATCTCGTCGGAAGCGTCAGTTTCGCAATTAATAAAGTAACACTGTAGATCATTTATTTGCGACACTGACTGACCTGAATTCACAGTCGTCTGTCACGATGTTTCTATTTCAATCATTCAACAACTAAATTTTTTTAGAATATACTAAGCATTGGCAGTTTCAGTGCCAGATTTTCACTTTAATCGTGCCATACTTGTACTGAGAATTAAAAAGACATAAACTATGTTTAATAAGTGTCATATTAAAACATGTTTACTGGATATAGCACAAAATTGTGAGAAAATACTTTAATTACCTTAATATTGACTATTAATATGGGCTTGTGAACATTCGATTCTCTCAAGTACATGCCAGGTATTTGCGGCCTAAAAATTCTAAAAAGTCGAATATGTGCTTATTCTCATCTAAATTTCGACCTTTCATTAAAGTGAGCTTTCGGAAGGTAGACGAAAATGATATCTTCTGAAATCCTTTGGAAATTATATTAGACGTTTCTCCCAGCAACGTCATTGTACATTTTTCTGTAATGCGCCTGCTCGTCGTTCTCTCCCACTCTATTTCTACCGCCGTCTCCGCTAGGGGCGCCACCAACTAAAAATAGCTCATTCGCCCGGTCCCTATACACTTATTGCTCACTCGCCATAAACCTCTGCCACTTACCTGTGAATTTCGGAGGCAAACGCATATTCAGGTCGAGAAACCGAAGCACAGCGGGAATTTTACGCGGGCCAACAACTGTGTTGCCATTAGTTCGGGTAATTCGAGCACCTGGGCAGTTATGTAGGGACAAGCTGCATGATGCACAGTGTTTTAACGCTGTTCACGGTTGTTTGAGCACTTCTGAAATCAACCGTTGGAAAATATCGCTTCCCTTACCTCCATATATTTTAACGGGCACACTGACTTGTATAGGGACACTAAAGTTCGTAGCGATGGAGGGAGAGTAGTGCCATGTCTAAAATGTTGAATTAAAAATGTCAGGTAAATTTTTTTGAATTATGAAATTATTTATTTTACCTTCAGTTTTTAAACGCATTTAAGTGCAAGAATTTGTTAATTGTTAANTTTTTGAATTATGAAATTATTTATTTTACCTTCAGTTTTTAAACGCATTTAAGTGCAAGAATTTGTTAATTGTTAAACTATTTAATTTTCTAGTAATTTCAATTTTACTTGACTGAAGCATGAATAAAGTGATAGGACACATTACAACGTTAATTATTCTAATGGTGGAATAAATAGCAATGAGCATACAAGTAGAACTTAAACAGAGCCGCTCAGTTTACAGCGAACAGTATGTAAGCCCGCGTATATGTAAATTTATCCAGAATGTAAGACATTGTTACCCTGGGAAATTAACATATTAATCCACCTGGGGAAAGTTTGCTATAGATTCTCCCTTCGCGTAAGGGTTCCGTCTTTTTGAATGTATATTTGAAATTGATTCAGTCGNGGAAAGTTTGCTATAGATTCTCCCTTCGCGTAAGGGTTCCGTCTTTTTGAATGTATATTTGAAATTGATTCAGTCGCAACGTTCAGTTCACTTTAAATGTTACTTTAAAGGATGCCTCTTACAGATATCACGTTTTCACATATTGGAATTATTATGGGGAAATTGTTATATAAAATATTTATCAAAAACAGTATTGCCAATAAAATTAATTTCTGTTTGTTACTGCGTTGTCAAATAAATTAAATTGAAAACTTAAACTGCTCTTTTAATTTATTCAACGTCGTAAATAAAATTCTTATCTATAGCTACCCACCATTTTCACAAATGCTACGCATTCATTGTAGTGCACACTTACATTTGATTTCACTCAGATATTTATCACAAATTATCGTCAANGCATTCATTGTAGTGCACACTTACATTTGATTTCACTCAGATATTTATCACAAATTATCGTCAAGACACATTTAACTTACCACTTATCAATTTTCTTTCTCCTTTGAACAACCTTATTGCATTCGATCATCGTAGGCTCCATTCAGGCCAGCTGTCTGAGGAGGTTTACTTCAAAGTGGATTCCCAACCCCATCCGAGCTTAATACTGGTACGGTTTATAAACATGTATATATATTTCTATTCGTGGCTACTTTAAGATTAACTTACCTCTGTACAATACTTCTGAAGCTCTTCTAAAGATTTATCTTACCGATAGATACTACTTAAACCTCCGCAAAATGTAAACCAAACGTAACTAAGTCTGGAAGAAAACACCAAAGGATAAAAACGAACTGTTGTTTAAGCATTGGACAGACCATCAAAAATAAATGTTTTTATAAATAAAAGTGTTATAATAATTGTATTGAAACGCATAACAATTGCACTGCATTCCTCAAAACCTGTATTTTCCAGCAAAAAAATGTATACTTTAAAAAAAATTGTAAATGAAATTAATATATACAAAAGTCTCACATTAAGACTATTTATTATCAGCCATTACTAATGCACGTTTTTCCCTCTGTTTATTTAATTAAGATTAAGATTTAAATACTTTATTTTATAAACCAATAATAATTTTAAAAAGTAGAGCAAGAGAATGCGTATGATATATATGGTACATATAACAACCAAACATGTCATATTGTAATGGTTTTATTCGGAAAGTGTGGACATACAGTGAATATACAATAACTTCAGCCACTCCCCTCCCTTATAACCCTTCTTTGATGAGATGAAATAAAACTACTACTTTTATTTACTTCGTCATCATATTGACACATTAACAAATGCCCTTTTCTATATGACATCTCCTCCTCTCATTATGAATCTCTATTAAATATTTTTCCCAAACATAAATGTGATTTCTTTAGTACTTATTCAGAACCCTCGGCGGGTTCACACCTATACACACAAATTGCCACCAATTACAAAACAGTTGTCTGATTGTAACAGCCGCAGACACAGTGCAACTAACCTGCCTTGTGCACAATGCGCTGTGATTTGAAGAAAAATAACGTCGTCATAATTAGTGAGTGAGTAAGTGAGTGAAGAAATTTGGGCGGCTCTTAAAATCGAGAACTTGAAAGTCGATGAGCGTGAAGGGGAGGTGAGTATGGAGCACCACTGGAATGAAGGGGCGGGATAAATGGAAGATACTTGAGAAAACCCGCCAAACCAGCAGTATCATCCAGCATGATTCCCATTTGCGAAAATCCGGGGGAGACCCCGCTTGGAATCTAACCCAGTTCGACTACATAGAAGGCGAGTAGTCTAACCACTGCACCAACGCGGCCCCGGCATAATTGGTGCGTGCTTGCCATCTCCAGCGGTGTTGTCAGCTGTCTACTTATAGTTAAAGATGATGGCGTCCAGTTAATCAGAATACAAATAATTGTTGCAAAGAGAGGAAACGAAACGGAGAAGCAGATAACTTCTATGTTTGTATTTATACGTCGGCGTAAATTCATAATGCTTTCTCCGCCATCAATAATCTTTAGTTACTTGTTTGAGAAAAAAATGTAATTTAAATGTCTACATTTAATGTTCAACTTACGAATTTTGACTATTTTTTCTTAAACAGGTTGGTTAAAAGTAATTCAATTTTGTCTGGTGATGTAAAGTTAAATAAAACTCATTTCAACGTATCGTATAATTAAAATATTTTGAAGCAATATTTTCAAATTGCATCTAACAAGTAAGCTTTAGAGGCGCGAGGTAAAAGTTACTTGGAATCCTCCTAAACCTCTGAATATAGTGCATTAAGAAGTCAGTTTTCTTTCAATAATTCATGGTCAAAATACAACTATGTTGTTTTCCATAAACGCCGCTATCATAGTGAAAAATATGTTGGATAGTACTATTACTCTAGATTCGAAGATTACCAGAAAAAAAAATGTATAGCTTTTACTTAGAATTACTGTAGGTATATTTATATGTTATGGCTTAACACCTCGTCGATACCAAGTCTTCAGGGACGGATTATGGGGTTTAGATAATCAGGATCACAAAAGGAAGCTGCCATCACCTGTAGTATGAAATTATCCCATCAATCACTTCTTTTGATGTCAAAAACCTATGGATAATCGACATCTGGATGTCCAGAATGGTAATCAAGACGACAGAAAATTAGAGTTTGGGAGCAAGGGAATAGGTATCAGGGAAGAAACACTTTATTTTAATGAGACAGATAGGTGCAAATCACTTTTAAAGTAAAAACCGAGCAACTAGAGATCATTACAGATCAATGGCCACTATACAGAAAATTATAACTCTGTTGATACTTCTCTCCTTCATGTATCTTTTCTTACATTCATGCTAGTATTTTGACCTTGAAATCAGGTAACTTTGGTACCCTATAAGTCCAGAACTATCTTAATCACTCTAAATTAAAGTACCTGGCCCAGCTAAGTCAAAGCTCATTATAAGGCAAATCCATGTTTTTCATAAAATTAGCCATTTGGATGAGAAGAGGCAGTTCTGACACTATTTCATTCAACCTAGTAAAATGTGGCAATAATCCGAACTCCACACAACAATGCGAACATCACTACGTAGCTACTGAATGATTGGAGTTATGTTTTTTTTATTTTGGTATGCCAATGTTATAATTCTTTAGGTATTTAATATATTAAATGTAGGGTTCATGTCTAACGAGTCTATTTTGCATCTGCTTTAGATTATTCTCCCAGGAGAAATAAACATTTAAGACTTTTGTGATTATCAAGAGCTAAGCAAAACGTACTGGTACGTAAACGTTATCCAGACTCACCTTCGCCCCATAAAAACTAGATTTTTAATGAAAAATTAATATTTAAATTGCACCAAGCCACTTGCTGTCAAACGGAATGTACGTCTAAGTTACACATTTTTTACCTTACTTGTGAATTGTTGTAATCAACCGTGAGTGAAGAAAATTTTTAAAAGAAGTGGTGGTGCCCGTGGAATAAAGTTCAAATAAAATGTAAAATCTGCACAGTAAGAAAAAATTTTTTCAGTTAGGCATCGAATAATAACTTTGGGAAACAGTTAAAAAAAAAACATCCAATCCACCTGCTTATAAATAAATCGAACAGAAAATTAGGAAGAAATCCTTTGCTTACTCCGCAATAAGACGAACAGATATGCTGAAGGTTTTTGTTTCAGGAGATAAAGGTATGCCGTTAATAACAGCACGTGCTTTCCTATCACCTCATAAATGACGCCTTAAGTTTTTTTCCAAAAAATCTCGAATTTTATTTGTTTGATAAATACTGTAATATTCAAAATCGTGATACCTTATTCTGTGGTGAAAAATTGTAATATACATTAAATTGATCAGACATTATGTAAAAGGTTTATACTACGGGTGCCGAAACTTCCATTTCGATTTCAAAGTTTCAAATATTTGCAACTGCTAAAAAATTTAACTACAAGTAATGAAATTTCCCATAAGATGGATGCTCGCAGCCCGCAAACACAGCGGCCTGGAAATAAGTTAATTTTCTGACATCCCTGGGCAGTTTTCAGGCCATGCCTGGAGAAAATAGGCAACTACGTGGCTAATGAAACACACTGTGGCAAAATAATAAATATTTCAGAGACTTAAAATATAATTAATTCACTATGTTCGAACAATACAACATGTGTAACCTTTCATCTGCATTGTTATACAGTAACAGAGCGAGTTTTCGTAGTGGTGAACCACTGGACTCGCATTCGGAATGCCATAGGTTCGATTACCAGTCCAGCCTTCTTGATTATTGTTTTAGATGGATTTCCCAAATCACTCCAGGCAAATGCTAGCATAGTTCCTTACTAGAGGCCATGGTCGAGGTCTTCTTCTTTGTGCAACTTGCTTCGTCTATAGATGGAGTCCTGCTGACGACGAGACGTTAAGCCCTACCTTCGTACNTAGATGGAGTCCTGCTGACGACGAGACGTTAAGCCCTACCTTCGTACCTACCCACGACCAAAATGAACAGGAAACAAAACTGCAGGGTCTGTGATATCATAGGAGTGATGACATAAATGCGACCTTAGGGGTGACATCATCCAAGATGACTGCCAAGTGTCTAGNCAAGCGGAGAGCAGTTTGCGATAATACACAATGGCGTTAGGTGATACCGACAGAAAATGGAAAGTTTTGCGGCCGCGAACCGAAGACGTGGCAACTTGGGTGCGTGAGTGTTTCGAACGCGAGAAGACAAACCATCCATGTTTCTCTTGCTATAATAGGTAAAGCAAATTCACAATATAATTACTATAGCTTTAATTTTGGTTGTTAATCTTCATTTACCAACTGTCCAGCATATAATTATTTGGTTAAAATGAAACAGGTAAGTATTTTTTTAATACAACCTATTGTCATATATTACGTCATTTTAGTGTTGAAGGGCGTAAATATCTACTATATTAATTGTATTCGGGTAATATATTTCACTTTATTTATTTACTACGACAGTCAATAAGTTCGTAGACTGAACCGAGCCCCGAGTGTAGGCAGCCACGCATCAAGACGACGTGAAGTTCAAAATGTTCGTGGACTGACGCCTTGAGAGTAGGCAGCCACGCACTACTACGTCTCTGAACCTATTGATAGTGCTCGTATAACAGTCTCGGTTATGCTACAAAACAGTGCGTGAGTTTTCATGATGAAGTTTGTATGTATTTCTCATAAAACAGTTAATGACCCCATTTGTGGTGAGTTTTAAGTTGCAAGTCAATACTTTCATCAGCAGAGGCCAAGACGAGGGTCTGAAACGTGGGCTCAAGAGCTTTACTGAAGCCTTAATAAGAAGCAACACGGTAGCTTTGAAGTGTACGTATGTTGTGCACGTGTTCCGTTAGACGTGGCAACACTGCTTGTGTGTCTTGAAGCGGCGAGGACTGCTTCCCACCCGCCTCGTTTTCTTTGCCTGATTGTTTCTTTTCCTGAGGAGTGGTCTGATATTGCCAGAGCTGTACAAGTCCTAAATTACAGCAGACCAGCTATAACCAGTCTCAGCAATCCCTCGTTAGTAAATATCCGTAAAAATGGCGTAGTGTTTATTTGCTTTCATCTATTTATTTTGACAGTGGTAGCGGAAATAAGTTTGTTCCTGAAAAACAAAGTCAAACTATTGTATTATTCAAGAAATTTATTGTGTGCCTCACGTTATGTAATGGGAAAATATATGATATTTTACTTAATTATTATTTTTTCGAAATTTTAAATACTGCCCTTTTACAATTCGTTGTATCATGCCACAGTGTATTTTACTGAAATGTTAGGTGGAACTGCTAGAAACAAATTATATCACCTAAAATATAGGCTTTTTTTAATTCGTGCAACGATGTGTTACAAAAAAAAAAGATTTTAACTTTAAAATTGTGTGTGAAACACATTAAAAATTTTCTCTGGTGCATTTTCTCTCAAAAAATAACCATATTAATGTATAATGGTTCCGCTTTAATAACTTACTTGACAATTTTTAAATAATAAACATATCCATACATGAGTTTCTGCAAAGACTAAAAGAAAAGGTAGTGTTTGTAGGAATAAAATTAATTACTTCGTAAACTTCGTGTTCACTTTCGTCATATAGCTTTTCTGAACACACGAAAACTGGATGAAGAATAAGACCTGAGCATATATAAGACAACAAAATTGTGTAACTATCTTGCACCTAGGATACCGTTTCAAACACTTGCTGGAAACATTCGCTCGTTCTCAATGACAGAACAGCCAGCAAAACATTTATTTCTATATACTGAAAAATATATTTAGTTGCCGCAATAAAATATTTTGTTGAGTTAACAAAACTTGAAAGGCAACATAAATATCTTTGTTCATCTAACAAACTACTCACTTGAATAAATAAAACCTTTTTTGTTGGGCCAAAACAAATAAGACTGTCAATAAAACATTATGTTGAGTCAAGTGCATGTATTTGTTTGGCCGCTCATTTAATTGCCTTCGTTTGAAAATACAGCTCGACAAATTTTATTTAATTTTTTGTGATAATTAAGATAGTAACAGTGTTTGTTAGTGAATTTTCTTGACACATAGTAGTAGTACAAACACCCTTAAAAAATAAGTTCATCCGGAATCTAAAAAAATAAGCATTAAAACTTTAAATATTTGTTCTCGCACGATGTTCATTATTTGAAATGTATGTATTTAAAAACATTCGGACTTCACCAGTAAGACACTTCATCTGAGGTTGGTTAAGGGAGTAGCTGTACTAGGTTCGAATATTGGTCAGGCAATCAAATTTTTTATATAAACCGAAACTATATTTTACGTAGAGTCAAACAAATACTGAGTTGTACCAACCATATATTTTTTTAGATCAACCCAATAAGAAAAACAGAATAATTTGGTTTCAACAGTAAAATATTTCACTGTCCCTATACCAACAATAAATTTGTTTTCACCAAACAAACTTTGTATGAGTCAACAAACCTCTTGTCTCAGCGTAACTGACAGGAACACTAAGTGCGAGATTCGATACCAAAATCTATTAGTCGAATGTTCCGAGAAATTTAGACTAAACGCCTAGTGCTCGAGGGAGTTCAGTTTTGCTCGCGATAAAGGTAACATGTAAACGTGTTTTTCTAGCAAATTCGTTTCGGTGACAATTCTGCTTCCATGGGAGAATTGCGGCTGTTGATATCCTTATCGCGTTCGAGGTGAGTCTTGTTAAGAGTCAGTGCTGCGGACTGAAGAGAGAGTGATATTCGGTGCACTCTACTGCTAAAGGGCAGCCGTGGAAAACAAACGAGTGAAACGATTTTGGAAGCTGGAGTTTACCTGATGCTCAATACGACGCTGCGTTCCAGAAATCATCAAGAGTGGCAGATACTTTTGTTTTGCTGTTCTTATTTGCCGTATGTTTTTGCGAGTGTAATTACAATTTAACCATAAGAAAGAACGGTGGAAGTTGAGAAAACCTGACTAATACTGCTAATTTATGTAAAGGGTGTCTTGGTTTTAAAGTGTTGCCCGAGACTGCTCTAGTTTGTAGCACCGTCGTCCTAAAAGATGAGAGAGATAAAAAAAACCTCTATTTAAAGAAACTTCAGAGGAGGAGAGTAATTTTAGAGGTAAAGGATATGTCACCAGATAGGGTGGAATATATTACGTGTTCATGTCTTGCTGTATTGCGTACTAAATTAAAAAAATAATTTTGTTATCTTGAATAAGGCATTTTAATTTTATAGGAATAATAAACCTAACTAATTTCATTACTCGTAAATATTTTCTGTAATTAGCTATATCATAAGACTCATTTCCTAAAGTGATACTTTTTTAAAGTTATATTTTATGGTTTTAAAATTATTATTTAATGAACGTGTCCATGTATTAAAAAATTTGTAAGCATTCCTCCTAACCATTTTCCTGGAATTTATTTCATCGTAGTTTTACGTTCTGCATGCATGCAATAACAGAGATATTTTTTAAACCACCCGATTGGTAAGGATTGTGATTCTATCTCTGTACCTCGTAATAAAGAATATAATGGTTTTAAGAGTGTGTATTTGGTAACGTTCTTCCATAATGCCTCAAATGATATAATAAACATCATACAGTAACTGTTGGACGTCTTGATACTGCAATAATGTTATTCATTAAATTGTATTTCGATATTGAATAAAAATTATAGCTCATTTCATCTATTTATTTTGTCTTATTGTACCCACTTAGCTAGTTCTGGTGTTTCGCGAAATTTAAGACGTCACCAAAATACATCTGTTTCTTTATAAATGGTTCGTTATGATAAGACTCATATCACTGAGGATATATTTCCGCCCCTTATTCTCCTTCGTGGTATAATGTGAGCCTTTCACTCGGGCAAGGAGACCTATATCTGAAATGAGAATATAAAATATATTTATTTGTTAGCTAAATATGTAAAACATAAGTATCAGGTTTTTTTTTATCTGTCACGCAACGCAATAATAGAGGCTAATTCTGATTAAGACTATAATGTAGTGCCGATCCTAACAGCTTTCAAAACTACAAAAAAGGGAAAGGGAGTTTTCTTACCTTTGGCTGCAATGGTTACATTTAATTTTTTCAATTTAGCACATCTGTTTTATCTAAAAAAAATATTCTTAATTTTATTTTGCAAATAACAAGCTGTCAGTCCATCACATTTCAGCGGTACATTATAAGAAATATTAACAACTTACTGACGGTACCCCATCAACTCAGTACATACTTATCGTAAAATGGAGTCAATATCGCAGCCGTGTGGCACGGCTGTGTACTAAAATACACGTTCTTCTGGGGCTGAAAACGTGCAGGAAGTGCTTTTGCAAATAACCATATTTTTCCCCGTAACTCGACACTCGCCGTTCGACCCAACGAGAATACAAAGTTTTCAACTCATCATCTCCGGTTCAAATTCATAACGGGTGTAGGGAGAAAGTGTGGGGGGAACAGCGAGGTTGGATTAGCGGTCAGAGCGCTCACTTTCCACCAAGGCGAACTGGGTCCGAGTGTCGGCGGAGTCACTTCCGGATTTTTACGTGTGAGAGTCATACCGGACGATGCCGCTGGTCGACGGGTTCCCTCAGGGATCTCTCGTTTTACCCACCCTTACATTCTGGCACCGCTCCACATACACTTCGTTTCACGCTCTCCCCCTCATCGACCTTATTGTTAATAGCAGTCCACTCTACTTCACTAAACGTTAAGTTATGACTAAAGTACGTTGTTACAGAGTTTGAAAAACAACACGTTTTACTGAAGAAACATGTCCAAAACAGTCTGGTTCATAGTGCACAGTCGCACTGTGACCAATTTTCTGTCATAGATGAACAGTTTGACTAGAAACGACGTATACGCCGTTACTTCGTCCAGCCGATATGACTGCGCGCGCACACAATGTGTTACCTTTGGGCGAGTGTAGGAAAGCAAGGGCTGCATTTGCATGTGTGGTGTAAAGTGGCAGCTGTTCCCCGGGATCCCGGACTGACGTGGACTGGAATGCCAAGTGCGTACTTCCCGCCACTGAATAAAACACTTCGGCGAACAAAAGATCACAACCACCCTGGCCCCTTTTGCCCTCTCTCTCTCTCTTGCTCTATCTCTCGTTCTCTCTTTATCTCTCTCTCTCTCTCAGCACGGCACTAAAAGACAGCGTTGCGGAAACAAGAGTGAGACAAACAATGCTTGGCGAAACACCGCAGAGTGTGAGAAGCAAAACATAACACCGCGTACAGGCTCCGCTCTGCTGAATCGTACGCGTATTTTACTGCCTCAACAAACACCACATAACTGTAAACACAAATTTCATCTAAGAAATTCACCATGTAGCTCAACAACACTATCGCAATTAATTCCGTTATTTTGTGAACTGTTGGAATAAAAATCGTCGCAAATTTATTTATTGCATGCACTACTCCAGTTAATAATAAACAACTTCATTTGATATTTTACAGTGTTTCATTCGCTAGACTTTAAAATGCCAGGTTGCAATTACAATAAGTTTTAATTATTTTTAAAATTTTATCAGAAAAAATTATAAAAAATATTTAAAACAAAGCACCAATCTGATAAAAATACCTCGGAGTAAAATCTATGTTAACGACTAATTGATGTTGTATTTTGAATGGGAAGGCAAGTTAACTACAGGTTATTCCTGTTGCTTTGCAGCAGTAAGTTCAACGTAAGCTAAAATTCAGCTTTCTTGGAGTCAGTTTCTTACTTAATGCTAATATTACTTAACTAGTATGAGCGAAAGTATTATTATTACACTTTAATATTAAACTAGAATTAAATGTGATATTTTGTCTTCGATATTTATTTGTATGTTTTTAATTTTTTCATTGCTGAAAGTGTTTCGAATTTCATATAGGATATTTTCAACACGTACGAGTATTTCAAAAATATAATTTATTTTTAAGAACGGGTGCTGTGTGTGGATTTATGTGGGTAAATTCATATTTTAGATAGATAGCTGAATCAGTTTGCAGCTGAATGTTTATTATATTCTCTGTTATAGTTATTTTAGGGCTGTACGAACTATTTAAATTCATTCAAATCTAAACTTATCTTAATCCACTGATACAAACTAAACTACTCTTTTTTATGTTCGATATACAGGCTATCTGCCATCATATACACAGAAGAAACTCTGAATGAGTCAATACGCCCACGATATTCAGTGCCTTTACAGGACGGAACTTTTTTGGACATAATATTTCTGTTTAGGCTAACGTTGTACTAATATATACAGTTCATTAGCCGATGTACACTATGAGATTAAATTAATTTCTTATATTGAAAATTATGTCTAAAACGCATAGTTTTTATCTTTGTTGCAGATATTTTCTGAGAAAATGGAGAAAATAACTACAAAGTAAAGGATATGTCACCAGATAGGGTGGAATATATTACGTGTTCATGTCTTGCTGTATTGCGTACTAAATTAAAATAATAATTTTGTTATCTTGAATAAGGCATTTTAATTTTATAGGAATAATAAACCTAACTGATTTCATTACTCGTAAATATTTTCTGCAATTAGCTATACCNCTGTAATTAGCTATATCATAAGACTCATTTCCTAAAGTGATACTTTTTTAAAGTTATATTTTATGGTTTTAAAATTATTATTTAATGAACGTGTCCATGTATTAAACAATTTGTAAGCATTCGTCCTAACCATTTTCCTGGAATTTATTTCATCGTAGTTTTACGTTCTGCATGTATGCAATAACAGAGATATTTTTTAAACCACTTGATTGGTAAGGATTGTGATTCTATCTCTGTACCTCGTAATAAAGAATATAATGGTTTTAAGAGTGTGTATTTGGTAACGTTCTTCCATAATGCCTCAAATGATATAATAAACATCATACAGTAACTGTTGGACGTCTTGATACTGCAATAATGTTATTCATTAAATTGTATTTCGATATTGAATAAAAATGATAGCTCATTTCATCAATTTATTTTGTCTTATTGTACCCACTTAGCTAGTTCTGGTGTTTCGCGAAATTTAAGACGTCACCAAAATACATCTGTTTCTTTATAAATGGTTCGTAATGATAAGACTCATATCACTGAGGATATATTTCCGCCCCTTATTCTTCTTCGTGGTATAATGTGAGCCTTTCACTCGGGCAAGGAGACCTATATCTGAAATGAGAATATAAAATATATTTATTTGTTAGCTAAATATGTAAAACATAAGTATCAGGTTTTTTTTTATCTGTCACGCAACGCAATAATAGAGGCTAATTCTGATTAAGACTATAATGTAGTGCCGATCCTAACAGCTTTCAAAACTACAAAAAAGGGAAAGGGAGTTTTCTTACCTTTGGCTGCAATGGTTACATTTAATTTTTTCAATTTAGCACATCTGTTTTATCTAAAAAAAATATTCTTAATTTTATTTTGCAAATAACAAGCTGTCAGTCCATCACATTTCAGCGGTACATTATAAGAAATATTAACAACTTACTGACGGTACCCCATCAACTCAGTACATACTTATCGTAAAATGGAGTCAATATCGCAGCCGTGTGGCACGGCTGTGTACTAAAATACACGTTCTTCTGGGGCTGAAAACGTGCAGGAAGTGCTTTTGCAAATAACCATATTTTTCCCCGTAACTCGACACTCGCTGTTCGACCCAACGAGAATACAAAGTTTTCAACTCATCATCTCCGGTTCAAATTCATAACGGGTGTAGGGAGAAAGTGTGGGGGGAACAGCGAGGTTGGATTAGCGGTCAGAGCGCTCACTTTCCACCAAGGCGAACTGGGTCCGAGTGTCGGCGGAGTCACTTCCGGATTTTTACGTGTGAGAGTCATACCGGACGATGCTGCTGGTCGACGGGTTCCCTCAGGGATCTCTCGTTTTACCCACCCTTACATTCTGGCACCGCTCCACATACACTTCGTTTCACGCTCTCCCCCTCATCGACCTTATTGTTAATAGCAGTCCACTCTACTTCACTAAACGTTAAGTTATGACTAAAGTACGTTGTTACAGAGTTTGAAAAACAACACGTTTTACTGAAGAAACATGTCCAAAACAGTCTGGTTCATAGTGCACAGTCGCACTGTGACCAATTTTCTGTCATAGATGAACAGTTTGACTAGAAACGACGTATACGCCGTTACTTCGTCCAGCCGATATGACTGCGCGCGCACACAATGTGTTACCTTTGGGCGAGTGTAGGAAAGCAAGGGCTGCATTTGCATGTGTGGTGTAAAGTGGCAGCTGTTCCCCGGGATCCCGGACTGACGTGGACTGGAATGCCAAGTGCGTACTTCCCGCCACTGAATAAAACACTTCGGCGAACAAAAGATCACAACCACCCTGGCCCCTTTTGCCCTCTCTCTCTCTCTTGCTCTATCTCTCGTTCTCTCTTTATCTCTCTCTCTCTCTCAGCACGGCACTAAAAGACAGCGTTGCGGAAACAAGAGTGAGACAAACAATGCTTGGCGAAACACCGCAGAGTGTGAGAAGCAAAACATAACACCGCGTACAGGCTCCGCTCTGCTGAATCGTACGCGTATTTTACTGCCTCAACAAACACCACATAACTGTAAACACAAATTTCATCTAAGAAATTCACCATGTAGCTCAACAACACTATCGCAATTAATTCCGTTATTTTGTGAACTGTTGGAATAAAAATCGTCGCAAATTTATTTATTGCATGCACTACTCCAGTTAATAATAAACAACTTCATTTGATATTTTACAGTGTTTCATTCGCTAGACTTTAAAATGCCAGGTTGCAATTACAATAAGTTTTAATTATTTTTAAAATTTTATCAGAAAAAATTATAAAAAATATTTAAAACAAAGCACCAATCTGATAAAAATACCTCGGAGTAAAATCTATGTTAACGACTAATTGATGTTGTATTTTGAATGGGAAGGCAAGTTAACTACAGGTTATTCCTGTTGCTTTGCAGCAGTAAGTTCAACATAAGCTAAAATTCAGCTTTCTTGGAGTCAGTTTCTTACTTAATGCTAATATTACTTAACTAGTATGAGCGAAAGTATTATTATTACACTTTAATATTAAACTAGAATTAAATGTGATATTTTGTCTTCGATATTTATTTGTATGTTTTTAATTTTTTCATTGCTGAAAGTGTTTCGAATTTCATATAGGATATTTTCAACACGTACGAGTATTTCAAACATATAATTTATTTTTAAGAACGGGTGCTGTGTGTGGATTTATGTGGGTAAATTCATATTTTAGATAGATAGCTGAATCAGTTTGCAGCTGAATGTTTATTATATTCTCTGTTATAGTTATTTTAGGGCTGTACGAACTATTTAAATTCATTCAAATCTAAACTTATCTTAATCCACT
Source organism: Clitarchus hookeri (assembly GCA_002778355.1). Taxonomy (NCBI): domain Eukaryota; kingdom Metazoa; phylum Arthropoda; class Insecta; order Phasmatodea; family Phasmatidae; genus Clitarchus; species Clitarchus hookeri. Next base: position 35,637 of record NQII01011329.1, read on the forward strand.
GATACAAACTAAACTACTCTTTTTTATGTTCGATATACAGGCTATCTGCCATCATATACACAGAAGAAACTCTGAATGAGTCAATACGCCCACGATATTCAGTGCCTTTACAGGACGGAACTTTTTTGGACATAATATTTCTGTTTAGGCTAACGTTGTACTAATATATACAGTTCATTAGCCGATGTACACTATGAGATTAAATTAATTTCTTATATTAAAAATTATGTCTAAAACGCATAGTTTTTATCTTTGTTGCAGATATTTTCTGAGAAAATGGAGAAAATAACTACAAAATCATGCCAGTCAACTATTTATCTGTGTACTAGTGGCTATCAAAACCATTGAAATTATTACTTTTTGACTTTTCAGGCCTTGGTGGCAGTGGGTTGGGGGGTGGGGGAGGGTTATCGATTTCATGAAAACTTAACATTTTGAAAATACTCGGCGAAAGTTTCTAAAGCCTTTGAAAAGGAGGACACTTCAAAATTTATACTGGACTTTGCTGAAGGGGGAAAAGTCGTTGCGATTCACGAGAGAATGTAGGTATTGATGAAATCCAAAGGTGTAAAGTAGTGGTTGATATAAGATGGTTCAAATTCATGACTGAAGCAGTTACAGATAAGAGAATAATGGACAAAATTCATGCATTTCTTTATAACATTACCTGTGATCTATTGTAAGTTTTGTGTATGGCAAATTAAAATTATTTAATAAATTTTTTCCATGACTAGAGCCATTCGGACCTAAAATAAATAATCGTATTTATTTGTGTGTATATCAGTTGGACAAAGATTTGCCCATGAATTTGCTCCTCCCAAGTGAAAATTTTCGTCATATGTGGCATTTTGAGTTTACTCTTAGACCTTTAAATACACAGTCATCTGAAACAAAAAACATAGAATTCTTGCTTCAGGATTTTAGAAATATTGAGGAATCTATGAGAAAATATTTTCCCTTTTTCTGCTCATGTATTTTTTGCACTTCAAAAACATTTTAAAATAAATATTAATTCATTTATTTTTGTAGTTTTTTTTAATATGAACCTGTCGATACTTAAACCGGTTTAAACGATATGTACTATCTATTTACTTCATCTTTAAGTGTTAAATAAAAAAATATTTTATTTCTTCTTAGGCATTTCATATATATATATATATATATATTGAGCAAGAAATACCGCGATATCATATCAAACTCCACATGTATTAAAGATTCCACGGGAATTTTTATTTTTTTTTTCACACCCGTAACAGCCATATTTCTTCAGAAATCCCTGCTCAACTGGTGCCTACATCTTCAGTGGAAGCATACTCTAAAGTTTTATGTTTCTATGTTAAACGGTTCGGACTGCGGATAGACTCAACCACTGAATTGTATTTATTTACGTGTAACTTAAAAATAAAGTTTACAATGTTTTTATGATGGTGTGATTGGACTGTGTCTATTGCCGCCTACGAGACTAAATAAAAATCACGCACACAGAACTCAGCAAGACGAAAACGAAACAACCTCTTTAAAACGCCACAGATAGATAATTAGGGAAAGTTTTTTTCCTTGTCAAGAGAAAACAAATATGTATATAACTAAAACTACAAAAAGACGGACGAACGACTTATTATTACAAAACAGGACAGACAACAAAAGCATACTAAAAGAAAAGACAGCATTATGACGATAACGAAAACACAGCACCAGTGAAAAATAGTGCACAAAAACAATATTAATCGACACATATGAACGATAAAAATCAAAAAACCAAGACATAATAATAGAAAAACCGCAATGAAATAAAAGTCAGGAAAAAGTCTTACTTTTCATTTTATAAAAAAAATAATTCTGCACTACGAACAACACAAAAACCACAAAAATAAACCAAAGAAGAGAATAAATAAATAAACACACATTTCTTATCGAAATTTTAGTTCATTAGATAATAGCATAATAGCAAGGGCGTATGCTCTGAGTTTATTCCCATGTTCTCACGACTATTCTTTATTAAGTAATTTCAACTGCAAACTTAGTCTTGTTTCAACATTTCTTCATACAATCGTAGATACATGTGAATACAGAAACACTTAAGTTAGATATTTCAAAATTTTATAAATCGAGGTAGATTTTACACTACAGCCCTATTATTAAACAATCAATACTCTATGTGTTTCTCGTGAGTGTCTTCGAATTAACGTTTTTCTGATATTCTGTTTTGTGCTGTCACTGCCTTCTATGCGGTGCTTAGTGTCATGCAGCGCCTATTTCCAAAACGATGCCACCCGCTTGACTA
>NQII01011330.1:0-13794 GCA_002778355.1 Clitarchus hookeri
GCCCTGCAGCTTTCATTCGCATTGGTCGAAGAATGTAAGAGACCGTTTCCTCCCAGCCATTAAAAAAAATTCACTAGATTGGTCAAGAGAAATGCATGTGGGGAAAGCAACTGGCGCGTTATTGGCCACCGCCTTTACCTGGGGCGTGGTTTAAAAACGTACGGTCACTTGTCGCTACGGCCACATGACGTACCACCAATGCCGACAGCTCACTTTGCGGCTAAATTGTTAGAATGAGCTGGCACCAGCAGCTCGCCTGACAGTGAAATCAAGAAATTAATGCTTTCTATTTGTTGAAAATATAATCTAACATGGAGGGTGCCAAGAGCACCACCAATCCTTTAAAAATGTAATCAAATATGACTGCCGCCTTGGTGGCTAATTTGGCAGCTCGTCTGGTTGCAAACTCAATAAAATAGCGCAACCTAGGTGTTGAAAATATAATCCAATATGGNCGGCAGCTCTTCTGGTTGCAAACTCAATAAAATAGCGCAACCTAGGTGTTGAAAATATAATCCAATATGGAGGGTGCTGACTGCGCANTGGCAGCTCGTCTGGTTGCAAACTCAATAAAATAGCGCAACCTAGGTGTTGAAAATATAATCCAATATGGAGGGTGCTGACTGCGCAACCTACACTTTATAAATATAATCAAATATGGCTGCTACCTGGTGGCTAAATCAACAAATCGCCTTTGGGGTAAATTAATACACTAATGCCACCTAGGTGACGAAAACATATAAAATCCAGCATGGAAGTCAAACGAAGGTGAGGGATAAACTCCAGTGATGTATAAACAAATTACAAACGATAAAACGAAGATAGCGGTCGGTGGCTATGACGCCTACCAAGATGGCGGACTGCACTAGAAAATATGGTGTACTGCACCTACCAATATGACGGACGGCTGCACCTACTAAGATTACGGTCGGAAACAAGATAGCGTANAATATGGTGTACTGCACCTACCAATATGACGGACGGCTGCACCTACTAAGATTACGGTCGGAAACAAGATAGCGTACTGCACTTACCAAAATGGTGGACGGTGGTTGTGACGCCTATTAAGATGGTGGACTGTTCCTACCAAGATGAGGGAATGAGTATACAGAGGAGTTGGGTGTGATGACCTCGATAAATTTAAGTTTTTTAAATACGTTTTCAATTTAATAATTTTTAATAATTTTAATATATTTTATATATAATATTTACACATTTTTAGGATATTTTTTTTTTATTTTCTTGGGTTTTAAGATCAAAGTTCACCATGTTAAAGGTCAATTGTCACCGGTTACAAGGTCAAGGTCACCTGGATACAAGATTGCCGCCAGCAAACTGGAATGATAGCAAGTACGACGGCCCGATCACATGTCCCGTTGTGCCGAAGTTCCCATAATCCCTCTATTAAGTTTTTTATATTTTAAACTGGTCTATAGCTACCACACTTAATTTTTCTGACAAGGGCAACGGCAGTGCGTCGGTCCAGTTGCATTCGTACCCGGTCGGGTTGGATTGGATTGGGTGAAGAGATTTGGGCGGCTCTTAACAGCAAGGCCTTGGAGCCGATGAGGGTAGTTAAGGTGAGAATAGCGCAGTGTCTAAAAGAATAACGGGGGAAACGGGAGATCCCCGAGAAAACCCAACGATCATCGGCATCGTCCGGCATGGTTCCCACATGCGAAAATCCGAGAGTGAACCGGCCGGGGATTGAACACGGTTAACCTTGGTGAGAGGCAAGCAGTCTAACCGTTCAGCCACCGCGGTCCCGGATTGGATAGGGCTTATTAACTTCCCCCGGTGTTATGTCTGAAGGCTTTATCAGAGGACGGCTTATAAAGTAACTTATCAGCTAACTTAAACTATCACCAATGTCTTACCTGGATTCGAACTCAGAATGTCCCTCATACTAGACCAGCGGCGCACAAGTGACTTGCGCCACGAGAGGTCGGCTACCCAATCGGGTTTGCATGCCAATTTGTGGCTCTGTGAACAAAATACAGTCGCTAGCTTGTAAAGTGGCATAACGGGCAGTTCACTGAAGCACCGCTTCCATTAGTGCGTGTAAGAGAGTAGAGCAGGATCAATACGCGTCGATTCTAAGAGAAGTCATCAACTCCGCGATGAAAAAATTTGCACGAGTGCTCGATAGAATGACTGAGTTCCCTTGACTGAAAATCAATTCCAAGAACGGAAACAAATTAATAATGTTGTCAGTCATGGTTCTTAGAAGCCTTGTAGAATGTACTCTTTTGGGGTCTAAGAAAGTGGTGCTCAACAGTGTATTATAAAAACAATTGATTTCGGCATGAAAAGTCACTTCTCTAAAATCTCTATCACAGTTGTAATATTAAAAAAAAAAAAAAACCGACTGAGTCCATTGCCAAAAGAAAAGACTAATGTTAATAGGACAGACCACTATAAACAATAACTCACACCGAATAGAGCGAAAAAATATACGAAGAAATGGGTAACCTTGCAGTCCGAAACCTCAAAAACAAAAATAAACTAACAAACAAAGAAGTAAACAACCACAGCAGAAATCAAGCATAACGAAAACAAGTTCGGGTAACTTTAGATACTATGCAATTACGATAAAATTTTAAAGAAAATACAGTTTTATACAGAGTGTTAAATTTTTCAGGAAGGTCAAAAAAGATCATTTTAATTAAAAATGTTTGTATACATATGTACCCTACTTCAAATGGTTTCTTACGAAGAACTACTTTAATGACTACCTTTAACAATAAAAAGTATGCAACGTTTTAAGGAAAATGTTCGAAAATTCATCCGTCCACTGCAATGCATTGTTCTGCTCTGGTGGGAACACAGTGTGTTGCTTGTCGAGTGTATCTGCACATTCCTTTAGTTGGGTAAAAGCGTTGATAATGCAATATAACAGTTCATCACGTGTGGCAACCTATCGTTTGTACACTTTCCTCTTCATCCAACCCCATAAACAAAAGTGAAACGGGATAGACTTGGAGTTCGTGGTGGCCAGTTGATGGTTCCATGACCAATTCACCGATTAGTGGACATGCAGCGAAGGTGATGCTTCACACGTCTGGTAAAATGCGTGTTAACGGCCTCGTTCTAATGCCAATTGGGAACTGGGGAGCTAATCCCTTTCATATAAACACTCTACAATTAAGAACTTGAAGTGTTGGAAAATGCCGTTTATACTCTCAAAGAGCAGCAGGTGCCATACCATCACAGAAGCAGTAAACGTATAGTCTAGTCGTGGTTTATTCACACTCTTTAAATAAAAACCTTTGAATAATCGCCCTGTGTGTGTCGTGTTTGGTTGTTTCATTATTATGTTTAGTGTCACAGGCATTATATACTTCTGTTGACATTGAAAAAAAATGTATTTAATTTTTGGCTTAACTGAAATTGTATATATATTTTATCTATAAATTATAAAATTTCAGTTATAGTTAATATGAATAAAGAAAAAAAGTGAGAAAATAGGTGTTTTGTTAATGCTTAGTAAGAAATTGTCCTTATGCAGAATATTATTACATCAAGTGTGCATGAATGCGGTGCTTGTCCGTTTGGTAATATTTTGTAGATTTTGATCAGGTCTGTTTATAAGAGGCGGAGGAATATCCTGTATGTAGAACTTTAGCAGGGCTTCAGAAAGGTTTGAAGTAACTGTGAATGGACTACACAACATGTCTGCGTATTTCGCGTGCGCAAAAAGTTATGAAATTTAAAACAAATACTTTTGAGACGGCTAACTGTATCAATTATGCATGATGAAAAAACAACCAACAGTTTACAATCAAAACACAAAATAGAATGACGTAATGATGGCAGGGAGTGAAATTAAAATACTGCGCTCCAATTTCAAAACATGTGTGCATTTAAGTGCCTCTACGTTGGAAACTATTTGGGATAGGGCACACTGTCCTTACGAAGAGCAGATTAAAAGAGATCGGCTTCCACCAACCGACAAAACTGAGGTGCAGTGGTTACCTAGGCTCATGTGATTATTAACGTCGATGTTTGCCCGGATTCACCAATTTGGCCAAGACACGGCATGAATTGACCAATGCAAAATATATTTCGTTGTACAACTGTGTGCGCAGTTTCTTTTAATGCACTTACAGAAAATTTTATTATGTACCCATTACAGGGATTATAAACGTTTTTGTTTAGAATGACGCTTCCTTTCATATCCCGGATTAAAAGGTATGTCTACAAACCCTGAAGTCACGGTGTTGGTATTGGGAATCAAAGAATAAAAATCCTTCTCGTTGCATTAATTTAAGGCCACTGTTACCAACAAAATAACATGTTCATCGCAATATTCACAGAGAATACAGCCAGGTTTAGAAACTTATAAACAATGTTTTCATACTTTTTTTGTAAAATCTAAATTTTGATGTTAAATTTAATAAAAAATAACATCAGACACAAAAGTTGGCTAGATTTTTTAAGAAATCTCAGGTAAAATACTTTTGGTTTGAAAAGGTTATTTTCCGAATGTTTTTTCTGGGGAGGAATTTCTATAACATTGATACCCCTTTTAAATTCTGTGGGTGCAGGCTTCCTTGGCAGCGAACTAACGACCATTCCATCTTGGATATCATGTACGCATGCAAATTATGTATACTAGTTTTTTTATAACAATTTTTTTCCAACGCAAATAAATGCGGTGTACAACAAAACCGATATACCTAAAATACAGGCTGACTATAAAATAATACCCACACTTTTAAGGTCTATAATATCTAAAACAAATATCCTAAAACCTTTATTTAGCAATGAAATTAACCGTGGAACCGTGAAGTTTGTTTACCATTAATTAATAAATGTTCAATGTGACCACCAAGGGCGGGCCGAACCACATTTACGCAATGATCAAACTCATTCCACTCTCTTGTCAGCATGCCCTGTGTTACGGTTTGGATGGCGTCCGTAACTCTCGGTTTGAGGTGGTGAGGGGGTAGCGAGCTCGCATTCGACACGTCATTGTGAAGGGGACTGTCTGATGTTTTCTTTATGGTGCGTCACCCTATTGGCACCTAGCTGTTCGCGGATACCTAAACGAGACGTTGCCGCAACGCTGGATTGGTCGATGAGTCGCTAGTGACCAGGCTCTTCATCACCGGCCCCCAAGAAGCCATAATCTTACCCGGTGAAATTTTTTTATATAGTGGTACATAAAGGATCAAGTGTTTTGTCCACCATTGCCGGCTAACATTGACGACCGCCGTAACACCGGACATGCAGACAAGAGTGTGGAGCGAGTTTGATTATCTCCTAGATGACGTTCGGGCCACTCGTGGTGGTCACCTTGAACATTTCTGAATGCATGGTAGACAAACTTCACGGTTCCATAGTTTACTTGATTGGTCAATCAAGGTTGTGGGTTTAGTTTGTTTGGTTTTTATATTATATAACTTCAAAGTTGGGGTATTCTTTTATACTCATCCTGTATTATTTCAGATTAGTTTGTCATCCCTTATGGATATCGAACTTACATAGGTTGCAACTTTCCAAAGCGTAAAAGTACGCAGTTAAAACTTCAAATATTTAAGAATTGCTGTAAATCTTAGCCAACAAATAGGAAATGGTGCTTATTATGTCTGCATTGTACACAGCCTTAAATTATCTTAATAACCTCACAGGGTTTTCAAAATCATAATGCAAGCACTTATAAGCTAATGCTATAGAGGTATTCAGAACTGAGAAACCAAAAAACCGCGTATATTGCAAACTTCAGTCAAACAAGATAGGAAATTGGCGTCACTGTGCATCACAATATTGGACCACCATTTGCTAATCAGCACTTGATAACTCTACTTGCAAGCAGGCAGCTCATCAAATAAGAGACCTACAGCAGCATGCAGTAGGCAATCAGACACATAACCGGTTCCCATAGTCATTTCGTTTTTGTGCATTTACCTATTCTGTGATTAGTCAATTCAATNCAATCAGACACATAACCGGTTCCCATAGTCATTTCGTTTTTGTGCATTTACCTATTCTGTGATTAGTCAATTCAATTTCATGACAAAAAACGAAAATACATAAAACGTCTGAATCAATTTATAAACTACGCTATCCTGTAGGTAATGGGATGNTTCATGACAAAAAACGAAAATACATAAAACGTCTGAATCAATTTATAAACTACGCTATCCTGTAGGTAATGGGATGTGCTGAACAAACTTTTATCACGAGAGTTTTCAAAGCCGTCCGTCAGCGGTGCCAGCACTACCCGGCTAGCACAGGCTCCAATACGACACCACTGGCGTGTTTCATTGGGAAAAAAACTTTCTGATACGCCTGGTTTGGTCGAGAATTGTCTTTATCTTCACCTAGAGTGCCCAAATTATATTAATNTTCATGACAAAAAACGAAAATACATAAAACGTCTGAATCAATTTATAAACTACGCTATCCTGTAGGTAATGGGATATGTAGATGTGCTGAACAAACTTTTATCACGAGAGTTTTCAAAGCCGTCCGTCAGCGGTGCCAGCACTACCCGGCTAGCACAGGCTCCAATACGACACCACTGGCGTGTTTCATTGGGAAAAAAAACTTTCTGATACGCCTGGTTTGGTCGAGAATTGTCTTTATCTTCACCTAGAGTGCCCAAATTATATTAATTAGGACGCCTTTTTTTCATAATAGCGCATATTAGCATCTATAGTACTATAATTCATCACCTAAACAAGATCTCACTGCGCCTGTTGGAGGCCAGTTGATCTATTGTTTATATTTTTGTCAATCATAAGATAAGGCTAAGGAATTTGCAAAAATTGAGCAACAGCTGGAAAATATTAATCTCAACTCTGCAATGGTGCATAAAGGAGCACTGCAGAATCGCTTAAATAAAAGAGCACAACATTGAATGAAAGACCATAATTTTAATTTATAATTAGCATTTTCCAAAATTGGACGCGTAGAACACTTCGCCGAAATGTTGTAACATAATTTTTTACATTGTTGCTGTTACTGCTCTGCCTTAAGATCACTGGTTTGTGCAGCATATTGATAGTATTTTCGCAACGTTACCATGGTAATTAATAAAGAGTACTGGAGATCAAGTGTGTCAGGATACAGTTTGTGCGCTCTTGACACCGCACAAACTCTCTAAAGACCTGCATTAATATAATCGAGGAACGAAACACTTAGTTTGGTCCCATATTTAGTAGGAGCTAGTAGATATTCTTTTCGCGGAACACCTTGTTGTTTCCTGTTGAACTAGTCATCTCGAAATATAAATAATATTTAGATGCAACTAAAACGATTGTTAAGTCTTGAAGAATAAACCATTTCGTGGAAATTTGTATAGCAATAAATTATAATACTGGCCACAAATTACGCCATTAAGTGTGTTTTAGTGCATGTAAGTACATATTTTCCCTTTGCCCATTTTCACAGATAATTTACTCGGAAAAAGAATTACCACATTCCAACATTTCTTATTTTGCACCAAACGACTGTTGTACTCACTACAAAATAGATTTATTAATTTGAGTACCACCTAAATAAATTTTTCGTCAATGTTATTTAGCCCAAATTCTGTTACCTCGGCACAGGCACACATATCATTTATTGGGAGGAAGCATCACGAAAAAAGTAACTACAGAAAAAAAATTGTTTGCGCATGATTAATTATCACATACCCAATGAAAACATGTCTCAACATTTCATAGAAACGTATGACGGGAAGATCAAGAAAGCGACATTGCAATGCTACACACACATCTCCTCTTCTCTGTTTTGTGTGTGCTGTAGAATCTACCCAGCCTGCGTTTGATGTATTTGTCTGGAAGGTGACCACCAATATTCAGTGTATGTACATTGTGTGAGACTAAAATTATCCCTGTTTAAATTGGCAATAATTAAGGGTGGCCGCATCTTCGTTTTTGGAAGTGAAGCCAGGTCTAGCTGCCTTGAGAGCCAAATTCAGGAAAACAGCTGTTATAGAACTTCTTTCACGGTATTTACCGTGGATAATGGATTCACTGTTGCCAAACCTTGCAGAAAGACGAAGATCCGATGTCACTTAGTTACTGCTAAAAACGTAAAATATCCTATTTGCTCAAATGTGTCAACGCCCATTGCGCATCTGGATGGCTGTTGGATACACGAAACAGTACTTTTTATTCAATATGTTTTTCCTTCTCGTTACTGAAGTTTGACAAGGATTCCTGTGGACTGCAGCCTATGTGCCATGCGAAAATAATAGCTCACTTGGTTTCAAGAAAATGAAATGTTTGTGGGAATATACACTCCAATCACCCTCCTACAAACAGAACATGAGCCATGGGTAGTATTATTTCCACTTAACATTGTTTACACAATTTATATTTATACCTAAACAGACATATGCCATTGAAACCTATTAAAAACACAATTATATAAAATTTGTGTTTTATTAATTATATTAGNAATTGTTTACACAATTTATATTTCTACCTAAACAGACATATGCCATTGAAACCTATTAAAAACACAATTATATAAAATTTGTGTTTTATTAATTATATTAGCATTTTCAATTAAACATAAAATAAAATAAAAATTTGTAAAATTTTGAATTTATAACTTTAGTTGCTACAAAGCCTAAACTTATCACTCGCATAACGAAAACATTAGCTTAGACAGATGCCAACACATACGCATGAATTTTTCTTGTATTAGGAAAGAGTTTATAATTTAGGCCATGTTGGAATAACAGCACCTTTGTGCCCAAAAAAATGTAGATTGATGTGGGGTGATATGAATACTTCGTCCACGAAAGTTTTTTCATTTGTTTAAGATCAAATTTTATAATAACACATCTCTATTTACGTTAACCTACTGATAAAAAAAATAATTCTGGCGTTCAAAGTATTTGTTATGAGCTATCGAATGTCCTTTGTTCAGATGCTTTAAATAATATTTTATATTTTTTTCGTTGACGTTTTACAGAACACATTCGTGTTAAAATAAAAAATATAAAAAAATACACTGTTCTACAGCAATTAAAGTACTCGGAAATATGAGACATACATGCCACTGGCCATGTAGAGCAATCGCAAAATGAAAAATGTTCTGCCATTCATAATAGAGGAAAATCCATTAAAAATCAAGCGAGTATAACACAATTAAAATTAATTGTTTTTCAGATCACCTNATTCATAATAGAGGAAAATCCATTAAAAATCAAGCGAGTATAACACAATTAAAATTAATTGTTTTTCAGATCACCTCTGTAGCGCATGTCAGGCACGGTGTTCCCGCTGTGTTCACACGGAGAAGTGGGCTGATAACGCTTCAGCAGTAATTCCCTACGGTCCGACGTAAAATGTTTTGCATTTGGTTCGCGCTTTTGTTTTATTCATATTTTAAAAATCCCAGCTTTATGCAGGGAGGCTGATTGTACCACGGCTTGTATACAATCCAAGCTAAGTACAAAATAAATTTATATTTAAGAAGTACACAAATGTATGTCACACAGCAGTTAAGAATCCGGGGTGAAACTGCCATCTATAACGCGAGCTTGAGCTGTATACGCCAGCAAAATGGCGTCACTGGCCATGTTGGAACGCCGTTCACCAGTGAGCGTCCAGTATACTACTGCCCCCTCCCCCCTCCAGCACGGCACACGAGCCAATGAGGAGCCTTTCGCCAGCATGCAGTAGCCAGCCAAACACAAGGCTCATTCCGGAGCCGTACCCAGTCAATCAGAGGAAAGGTACGCCTACATCAAAGGAGCCACCACATTATTTCGAACTTTATTTTCTGATCTTTTCTGTGTTTATGATTTACTCGAAGTCTGAAGAAAGGCTCCTCGTGATCCAAACAGGTCTTAGAGACGTCGGCAACGAACGTCTCCGTTGATTAATTACTCGACACACCATAAATTCCTCATCCTTTTTTCTGTTCATTTTGTATGTTTCCGCGATATAATAATGAACACTATAATATGCTAAGTCGATCGAAAGAAGCATATTTACTTTTGTAAATATGTTATTAATACGCCAGTCCTATATGAAATGTGTATAGAATGCAAAGAAACCAACTACTTTGGCAATCAATCCCAAAATTAAAACCGGAACCAGGTTGTAAACTGAGTTCTTTTGCAGAAATAAATACCTGTATAACCTTGCAAGTCTCCGCACTAATGCAGAGAGTTGGTAAGAATTTTTACTTGCCAGCTTATACCCGGAATTACATATTTTTTATTTGCATTGGATACAAATAGAAATTTGTAATTTAGGAAAAAAAAATTTATTTCATGTATTTTCGTGTAACAAAATTCGTTTTCTAAGGTGTATTATAATAACTAACTTTCAACATTTTCAAATGTTGGCTGTTGATCTAAACAAATACAAAATATTTGTTACATTTCCAATCCTAAATTATTAACACTTATAGCCACATTGTCTGCAATAAAACTGTATAAATATGCACCAGTTTAGTATAAAAACGTACACATTTTATTTAGGTAATAACGTTTTCATATAATTTTTTTCTTTTAATGGATACTAATAACAATATATCATAAAAATATTTTTTTTATTTGCATTAATAATTTTTTTCGACATGGACCCTTAAAATTACACAATGCCCGTCTTTGTTATAATTCACACCTAAATAAACTTACATATTTTTTAAATACATTCTTATGGTTCATTTTTTAACTAGAAACTTATGGACGTATAATTATTAACAATTACCCGATAGCAATTTTTTATATTTTGTTCACCACTGGTACTTAAGTGATTTGGAATGCCCTAGATTCAGGTGGTTACATCATTTTCAATTACTTGCGCATAACAAAATGGCATAAAATCCGAAAGTACGCTTTTTTACAGAAACGCTGATATTTCAATTCTACGAAGACAGTAAGATAAACGTTTGTCACCTTGACGACAGTTTCTAATTAACAAACCCATCAGAATTAAGAACGCAAATTAAATAAGTGAATGTCACCTCAGGTATTGACATATTTTCGGAACGAAAATTTCAAGCCGATTGTAGCATTGCATTACCAACACAACGGATTTATACTGTAATGACAATTTCACATAGTAATGGTTCTCTTGTTGAAACATAGTGCAACGACCCGTAGAGTTAACGATACAGCGGGAGCATTATTTTTAAAAGTTCTATAATCCTCAAAAAGTACTATTATGTAAGAATAATTCTTTATTTTGTTGTGGGAGGGGGATGGGAAGGGAGTATGCCGGTGCGTTGGTAGGCATTACATTAACACCATCCACTTGTATAACGAAACTGGGGAAAAACAATGTCACACTTCTGATATAGAGATACATTCTAAGCTGAAATCAGCGATATCAATCAGTGAGACGACATTCACTGGATGTCAGTTGATAATCTACTGCCGACTGGCAAATGAAGGAAGTCGACTGGGAAGAAGTGACCTATGGCAGTGGAAATCTCGACATTCAACGGGAATCACAAATAAACCAGTGAAATTCAGCCATCGCATCAATTAGCTATCTGACACTGATTATCAGCCGCTCAGTTCTCGCTATTTCCACTGCTTTGGCTCGATTCCCACTGTTTCAGATTTATAGCGCAGTCGAAGGAATAAGCATATGGCAGCCCTCCTGCACGACTCAGTGGCAATCAGNCCACTGTTTCAGATTTATAGCGCAGTCGAAGGAATAAGCATATGGCAGCCCTCCTGCACGACTCAGTGGCAATCATAATTCTACTGTCAAATTTCTAACTGACGAGAGTCATACCGTTCACAAAAGAATAAGAAGCTTTGTATACTCTTCTAACTCAGGCTTGGAGAAAAAATTTTCTGCAAGTGCTGTATATTTCTCTGAAGATAACGGACAACCTTTTTGGCAGCTGTGTTAGAAATGAGATGCGAATATGAGATATTTTAAANATATTTCTCTGAAGATAACGGACAACCTTTTTGGCAGCTGTGTTAGAAATGAGATGCGAATATGAGATATTTTAAAGTCCTCTCGCAGCCTTGTTTCTTGTGCATATGCGTGGGCGTGGTTTGAATTACCACGTACATCAGGAACATTAGAAACCGGGCCAGTTTCCTCTGGGAGAGTTACGAGTGGGGAAGATATCGGTCATGAACAGGAAGTTATCAAGGAACACTTACGATATCCGCCTGAAGTGATTTCCGTGTATCGTGGGGNGATATCGGTCATGAACAGGAAGTTATCAAGGAACACTTACGATATCCGCCTGAAGTGATTTCCGTGTATCGTGGGGAACCATCGTTAGGGTAAGAGAACGGGATTAGAACCCAGGTACTCGCGAATTAAATTTCTGTGCGTTGTTACCATTANAACCATCGTTAGGGTAAGAGAACGGGATTAGAACCCAGGTACTCGCGAATTAAATTTCTGTGCGTTGTTACCATTACATCACCTCACTAGATCCTCGTGGTTTCATCGTGTGAAAATATGGCAGTCTCTTTGTTTCACAATTCAGAGTTNTTACATCACCTCACTAGATCCTCGTGGTTTCATCGTGTGAAAATATGGCAGTCTCTTTGTTTCACAATTCAGAGTTCATATGTTGAAGAGTCGTATTTTTGGATATTGGATGTTTATTGTAATAAGGAAAAATACATAACTGTACAGTTAAAATATTTTTGTTTATTTAATTGCGAATAACCGCATATTAATTATTTACATCTTCGGCAACAAAATACCCTACAAATAATCACTTTTTATTGGTGTGTTGCTGTAAATAGAGAATGGTACAATTGANCCTTCGGCAACAAAATACCCTACAAATAATCACTTTTTATTGGTGTGTTGCTGTAAATAGAGAATGGTACAATTGAATCTTACAAAATAACAATCACATTTCCGTTAGCCTTCTAATATGAAAATAATTATATCGTTCACAGAGGTTGTTATGAATATTTATGTCCTTTGTTCAGACGGTTCATTTTATTTAATATAGTACGTTGCACAAAGCCCGTAATTATTCACGCACCAATATACGAAGGACCTGTAAAAAATTATACGATACTGAAATCACTAAAATTNCAAAGCCCGTAATTATTCACGCACCAATATACGAAGGACCTGTAAAAAATTATACGATACTGAAATCACTAAAATTTTCTTAACGTTCAGAAATCTGGTCTTCCTGATAGGCCGTTTCGGTCATGTTAGGAGATTTAGGAAAGAATGTCGGTGATTGCACACCTGTAGAGACCTGAAANCTGATAGGCCGTTTCGGTCATGTTAGGAGATTTAGGAAAGAATGTCGGTGATTGCACACCTGTAGAGACCTGAAACATTTGTGAGTTCAACGACCTACACAATAATTCTTACGTTCTTTAAATACAATTTTATTCCATTATTGGCTCACAGTTTCGAGGAGGTATAATGTGTGAAAAAAAAAAACTCGGAAATACAAGCGTCTGAATTTTAGCTTGCGGCCAAACAAATCGGCAAATGTATCAGGTGTCTACGACATCAGTTGTGTGTCAGGCAGCGATGGATATAACACAGCGTAACAAACAGAACATCAGCACTGGTCACTTACAGACAGCAGGAAGGTGCATAATTCCATCAACACCCAGCTACGATCGTCGACATACCAGAACCACGTCCACCATTTGTCATAACATGTGCAGCTCTCGTCCAACACTGAATCAAACGAATTAATGTTTTTGCGGATAAACGAGATTTGTAATTGTAGTTCATTTATTCATTTACAACTGCTTTAAATTCCTTAAAGGTAATGGTTTATATATGACATAACCTACCATAACGTAACTTCACGAAGGGTGAGATATGAGTGCGTAAAGCCAAGCTTATGATATATGGG
>NQII01011330.1:13936-29532 GCA_002778355.1 Clitarchus hookeri
ACACACACACACCCACAACAGTTATAGGATGTTCACGGCAAGGAGAAAACTTTCGTAGACAACCTTTGAAATACATCACTGCCCATAAACTGCATAGTTGCTGCCGTACGCACTGGCATGTAGGCTGCCTGTTAGTCGGCAGTCAGTTAAGAAAAATATTTACAAGACTTGATGTTGTTGTTGTTCTACTCTTACACATTGGAGTAAGAACTGGCATATTAAAGGCTATTCAAGCTTTCTTCACACTTTTTTAATTCAACCTTTGAAAAATCAACTTATGTATAATGCGTGTGTGTGTTTCCTAAATATTTCATGTATCACAAGCATTTTATGCTTGAGTTAACATTAAAGTACGTTGTTTTTAGTTTCATTGAACATTTAATTGTGTTTTAACTATGATTAAAAAAAAATATTTTTTAATAAGTATGCATTAAAACAAATAGAACATATATGTTTTGGTAATGCCTAGTAAGAAACAGTCCTTATGCAAAATATAATTACACTGAGTGCGCACGAATATGGTGTGTTGTCCCTTTGATGAAATTTTTGTGGACTCAATTAAGCTTAGTTTGTATGAGGCGGAGGAATATCCTGAAAGTAGAACTTTTGCAGGGCTTCAGAAAGTTGAAATTAACCGTGAATGGACTATATTGCTAAATTCCGCTGCATCGAAATTTCTCATTAGCATGTCATTGTCGCATGAATAAAGTCTTTAGGCCAATCGCAATGTAAATTTTACATATGGCAAAGGATACAAAATCAAGAAAAAAAACATTTTAGCAGGGCTTTCTAAAGTGATAAATTAACCGAGAACAGCCTATACCAAAGATAGTTATATTTGGTATAGGCTGCCATGTTATAACAGGTCACGAGTAAAAATGTGAGGTTATTATTAATTTCCAGCTTTTATGTCTTTAGGCTAATCAAGATTGACGAAGGAGAGCAGTTGAGATATTTAAGGACGTCTCCAAATAGCTCGTGTATTCATCGATGAAATGGGTCAAGTGAGATAAAAATTGAGACAAATTGGAATGAAATAGTAGGATAAATGGGAATACCCGAAGAAAACCACTGGCCAAGAGTAAATTTGGCCACTTAAACCGCGTGAAAAAAAACCAGTTTGTAATGCAACCCTTCGTAACGTTGATTAAAATCTCACGCCATAAGAGACTTGGAACTTGGGAGGTTGGCATTTTAAAGTATTGTATATATTTCATAAGCGCCGTGACTGATTACAAACTCTTATCTTAATATGCTGCAACTATAGTTTGGAATAGTGAACTGGCAACAGGGACAAGGAAATAATTTTAAAAATATGCAATAACTCTAAAGAGGCCATACTATTAGGAATAGTGAGTAGTTACTATAACTAAAGAAAATAATTTGCCCTCTTAATATACACTGAGGCTCAACAAGTCGTTGGAAGTCCCCGGCAGAAATATTGAGGCATGCTGCCTCTATAGACGTCCATAATTGCGAAAGTGTTGCCGGTGCAGGAGTTAGTGCACGAACTGACTTCTCGATTATGTCCCATAAATGTTCGATGGGATTCATGTCGGGCGATCCTGGTGACCAAATCATTCACTGGACTTGTCCAGAATGTTCTTTAAACCAATCGCAAACAGATGTGGCCCGGTGAAATGGCGCATTGTCATCCATAAAAAGTCCATCGTTGTTTGGGTACATGAAGTCCATGAATGGCTGCAAGTGGTCTCCAAGTAGCTGAACATAACCCTTTCCAGTCAATTATCGGTTCAGTGGATATGGACCCAGTCCATTCCATGTAAAAACCGCCCACACCATTATGGAGCCATCACCAGCTTGCACAGTTTCTTGTTGGCAACTTGGGTCCATGGATTCGTGAGGTCTGCACCACACTCGAACCCTACCATCAGCTCTTACCAACTGAAATCGGGACTCATCTGACAAAGCCATGGTTTCTCAGTCGTCTAGGGTCCAACCGATATGATCACAAGCCCAGGAGAGGCGTTGCTGGCGATCTCGTGCTGTTAGTAAAGGCACTCGAGTCGATATTCTGCTGGCATAGCCCAGTACAGCCAAAGTTCGCCGCATTGTCCTAACGGACATGTCCGTCGTACGTCCCACATTGATTCCTGCAGTTATTTCACGTAGTGNCCAGGAGAGGCGTTGCTGGCGATCTCGTGCTGTTAATAAATGCACTCGAGTCGATCTTCTGCTGGCATAGCCCAGTACAGGCAAAGTTCGCCACATTGTCCTAACGGACATGTCCGTCGTACGTCCCACATTGATTCCTGCAGTTATTTCACGTAGTGTTGCATGTCTGTTAACACTGAGCATCTGTACACACATCGTTGGTCTCGGTCATTAAGTGCAGGCAGTCGGCCACTGTGTTGTCCATGGTGGGAGGTTATGCCTGAAATAGGTGAAATAGGTATTCTCGGCACACTCTTGACTTTGTGGATCTCAGAATGTTTTTGAATTCCCTAACCATTTCCGAAATTGAATGTCTCATGCGTCTAGCTCCAACTACCATTCCGCATTCAAAGTCTGTTAATTCCCATCGTGCGGCCATAATCACGTCAGGACGTGATGGTCACATTTCTGCAGGCAATGGATGCTAGAGACATTTCGCTGCCTNCTGTACACACATCGTTGGTCTCGGTCATTAAGTGCAGCCAGTCGGCCACTGCGTTGTCCATGGTGGGAGGTTATGCCTGAAATAGGTGAAATAGGTATTCTCGGCACACTCTTGACTTTGTGGATCTCAGAATGTTTTTGAATTCCCTAACCATTTCCGAAATTGAATGTCTCATGCGTCTAGCTCCAACTACCATTCCGCATTCAAAGTCTGTTAATTCCCATCGTGCGGCCATAATCACGTCAGGACGTGATGGTCACATTTCTGCAGGCAATGGATGCTAGAGACATTTCGCTGCCTATGTTATAAATGCATGCAAATTATTTTTCAGTTGCTAATAAGCACGAATTTGTATCTTGAAAAACGTTTCGATTGAGACTATTATGATTTTTTTTTTCTAAATATTTTGTGCTGACCTTTTATGTTTTTAATGTTGGGTATACATATCTTGACAGGCGGGGTTATCGGTAACTATGCAATGCTTATAGCGCAACTAGATTCCGGGAATTGGTCGTTTTTAAGTTCCTGAGGCAATCGTTACTTATAAAAACAGCACGAATTATCGCCTTGAATTAAAAAAGGCAACTAAACCAATTGCAATTTTTTTTAAGGGAAATATATAGATTTAATGTAAACTGGTGTGAATGGAGAAGCTGAAAGAAAGAGAGAGAGAGGGTATGGCAGAGAGGAAGATAGAAAAAGGAAAGAGACAGTGAGAGGTTATCCTGCACGATTTCGCAANATGGGAAATATATAGATTTAATGTAAACTGGTGTGAATGGAGAAGCTGAAAGAAAGAGAGAGAGGGTATGGCAGAGAGGAAGATAGAAAAAGGAAAGAGACAGTGAGAGGTTATCCTGCACGATTTCGCAAAAGTCAATGCACACACGAATTTTAAAAACCACTTAATTTTTAAATAGCTAAAAAAAATAACCTTGTAATTACATTGTTATTTTTTATTGATTTAATAAATCCGATTATTATGGTTTGCAATAAATTTACACAGTGTAAATTTTATGCATTCGTGTTATGTTAGATGAAAGTATAATTCTTTAAATTAGTATAATAAATAAAAATATCCTAATTGCCACAACCTATGCCTATGAATGCAATGTGGCTACCAGGAACAGACATATATGCATGAAGGGTTTGTGTATGTAACGACGGAGCTCCTTCGGATAGGCCAGCAATCCCGAGTCGAACCGAAGTAGAGGTCCCCAGATTTTCCGAGGCATGCCGAGTACTTCCGAGTCGAGCCAAAGACTCCCAGCCACAGTTATAGCCACACACTCCCATTTCAAATACATTGTCCCCGCTTTGGCATATATATATATATATATATTACTCACAGAGTTGATATTTTATGCCTGATGCCTGGTTTATTTAAAACGTCTGTTTAATCCGTTTATGTTATGGCCTACTAATTTCACAATTTTATGCAAAACCGCTGCTATGTAAGAAAATTGTGTTTAAATAAAGTATATTTCCGAACACTTCGCGTACGTTTCGGTACCACTTGTTGCATCCTGNTGTAAGAAAATTGTGTTTAAATAAAGTATATTTCCGAACACTTCGCGTACGTTTCGGTACCACTTGTTGCATCCTGATTTTGTTTTTTACTTCCTGCATGTGTTTAATTGGCATAAACCTGAATAAAGATTGTTTTACGGTAAACTTAGCACTTTGTAAAGTCCTGCCTAAGATCTACTTGTATGCACATTGTGAATTCTTCCGCCATATGTAAAATTAATATTGCGATTGGCTTGATTACTTTGTTTATACGTCGGTCAAGTAAAACAGTAGAATTATCAGCTAAGCAAATATTTTACAAATTTGATAATCCTGACACTAAAATGCAATGAAAACACAGAAAGCAATATAAATCATTAGAGTGTTCAGAAATGTTTAGCTAATAGTTTCAAGAAAACGTTTAGACATGGAACTACTTGCCCTCCACCGCTACCAACTTTACTGGGCGCATGCNTAAGCAAATATTTTACAAATTTGATAATCCTGACACTAAAATGCAATGAAAACACAGAAAGCAATATAAATCATTCGAAGGTTCAGAAATGTTTAGCTAATAGTTTCAAGAAAACGTTTAGACATGGAACTACTTGCCCTCCACCGCTATCAACTTTACTGGGCGCATGCCAGTCAGTGTTCCCATTAAATATATATGCAGGTAAAGGCAGTGACATTTTTCAATCNAGCTAATAGTTTCAAGAAAACGTTTAGACATGGAACTACTTGCCCTCCACCGCTACCAACTTTACTGGGCGCATGTCAGTCAGTGTGCCCATTAAATATATATGCAGGTAAAGGCAGCGACATTTTTCAATCGCTGATTTCAAAAGTGCTCACTTTATGGTGAACAGCTTATAGCACAGCATTTAAACAATTAGACATCACTAAATTCTGCACTTTTTTTTTTCAATGCATGAATGTAGGTTTCAACTCTTTTGAAATAACTATGGTCATATTTATGGTTTTATGAATCATCCCAACAACTCGATATTAATAATGTTATGCTTTTGTTTTCTTATGTCATAAAGAAAATTCGTAATTTAAAATATTTAGTTAAACAATAAACATAAATGTACTTACAATTTTAATTTCTTTGTAGGAATATTAATTTAATTTTTTGGTGATTCGATTCTGACATACTGATATCGAGCATAAATCTTATTTTAATATGTAATTTACATTTAAATATTTATCACATCTGTTTCTCCTTAGATAAAAACGTAAATTTATTGATTGATCTTTCTAGGTTCTAAATATTTCTGGTTAAAGTAAGTATTCCTATAACATATTTAACATCCTGTAACCAGTCAGTGTATAATAAATATTCCGTAATGAGATTATCCGTATTTTTTTTACTCTCAAGGTAATAAAAAATATTTATTGTTAAAAAAACATCGTCTTAAAGACTCAAAATATTTAGAAAACATGGCTCTAAATGTTATGGAAATACGTAAGTTATATGATTATGACAATTCCTTGACTCTCTGAGACTCACAGCTGCTAAGATAAATTGGCAATTCTCTACTATCGTAGAAATTATATAGTGCACTTAGACTTGCTGTATATACTTATGGTATATATTTTACTATATTTTACATAGAGCATTACTANGCTATATTTTACATAGAGCATTTCTAAGAAGAACTTATCTAAGAATAAGAGAGAAACGCTTAATACGAGGCAAAAAATTACTGTGATACTAAAATACAGTTCTGTATTTCTTTTTTAGGCATTTCCTGAAATTACTTTAAAGGTTTCGGTGATATTATTTGTGACAATAGTCGTAAAAGCACCTTAAATACATAGTTACCGCTTCGATTTTAGTCCTTTGCGTCAGAATAAAGGAGTATATATCATCTGCTGGCATTCGACTTTAAAATGACGCGTGAATGAAGTATGTATAATCTATTCACGGTTTTTCGCACATATTTAATCAAACCTTGGAAATATCACCTCATATGTGACGTGCTCGGTTCTTTCCTAAATATTTANTTTTTCGCACATATTTAATCAAACCTTGGAAATATCACCTCATATGTGACGTGCTCGGTTCTTTCCTAAATATTTAATGCATCACAATAGTTTTATATCTACTTACGTTTACGCAAAATTATCCTAATATTGTTTAATATAAGTATGTACTTATATTTCATCTATTAATTATATCATTTAATTTAAATTTAATATGAATAAGAACAAGGAGAAAATAGGTGTGTTGGTAATGCCTNATCTATTAATTATATCATTTAATTTAAATTTAATATGAATAAGAACAAGGAGAAAATAGGTGTGTTGGTAATGCCTAGTAAGAAATAGTAGTTATGTGAATTAGTATTAAAGTGACTGCGCAACAATGCGGTGCGCTGCCCTTCAGAGTAATTTCCTAGCCTTGGTTAAGATCTGTTTGCACGATGCGGAGGGATACCCTGAAAGCAGAACTGTAATGAACTATAATTGTAATGTGAATGTCTTACACCTGTCGGCCTCGTTGTGGAGCGTCTTGAAGTAGGTGGTTAATTGCGGCATGCACAGTTGGACCGCTGCGGTTTAACACCCTTTCAAAAGTTAACCGCAAAGGCAACAGCTTTGAATCGTTAGGCAATGACAGCGGAAAGCGTGGTCTGACTAAAGCACTTAAAACAAAATTGGTATAATCGTCTCCCACCTTTTGTCAGACGAGTGTAATGGAGGCGGCAAATGGAAGATAATAAATTACATTTTCTCCATACTACGACTAATGAGGTTAGCAGAAGCACTGACAGTTTAGCAATATTGCTTACGCACGTATTTTATTTTGATAAAATTGATTTAATACATCCAGTTGTACGAACAGCTCAGCTCCCTGTTTCCGCTTGTTCATATTTTCTTCTAGTAACAAAATTATTTCAGTTTGGTTGCACAACTGTCGACGTGACAACTCAAGGCTTATGTCTTATGTTAGGATAATTTATTTAGTTTTTACTGTTGAATTACAATTGGAAATGCTTTCCACGTGTTCCTACGCCTGCTTATGAAATGAATTACAGGTGAAACGTGTTTCATTTTTGGGGAGCAAATTTGGAGTAAACAAATTTTTACAACTAGAGTTAAATAGTATAGACAAAACGAAATACAGGAGTCATACAAGGTTCCATATAATGGAAGTGTGTTTTGCCATTCCTTGGCGATGTTTATATTTTGGAAATGTACGTATGTAACATTAACAATAAGCTCTTCATATCGCCAGAAAAAAATAGCGTTGGTTTAGATGCAATTTAAATTTGAATGTTAATTATTAATATATAATTTGCTCTCAAAAATTATTGAAAATAACTGAATGTTCATAACCATAATGCCGGAGCGTGCATGTGGGTAAATGAATTAGGAAAAACATTTGTATTTGAGATGGCAGTACATGTAACGTTTGCCGTGATATATGTGATTCAAAACCTGCGGCTGGTCAAGTTGTTACATTAATTTGAGTTTACGTAGTTGTACAATCCAAACTTGAAACAGTGATAACTAAGCAAAATGAGTGAAAATCAGTAAAAATTTAGATACTGATAATCAGTGCCAGGTACTAATTATTAAAATGTCTGAATTTCTCTGATTTATTTGTGATTTCCATTTAATTTCAAGAATTTAAATGCCATAAGTCACTGGTTCCCAGTTAATTTGCTTGATTCGCCAGTTGGCAGTAGCTTATCAACTGACTTTCTGTGAATGTTGTTTCACTGATTGATATCACTGATTCGAGCTATGAGTGTACGTATGTACATATATACGCTATATTATCTAATATTAAATAATTTGGAATATTTTCAAGAAATTTACTTCAATAACATTAGGGAGGCTATGTGTGAAGGAAATGGAAACATTTATTAAATTACTGAATCATTTTAACAAACCAAATACCCGTCTCTTGTTGTTATCTGAAACAGATTACAGGTGCAAGGAAAGTTGGTAACTATTTTCAAACACATTTGCACTTGGTTTCATTGATTATTCTGTTCGTTCTCTGGGAGAATTCAGTATGAGAAATAACTAGTACATTTGTGGTTTTTCCAATAACTACATTTGTGAGATTTTTGGAGAGTGTGTGTGGTGGAATGACAATGACACTAAACTGAACCTTATCTCTTTTCATGCACCGAGCGTAAACGAAGCGAGATATTAGAACCCTTGCATTAACGCTCGGCTTTACCCCTTTTGCATAAATTCTTCGATAGCACGTCAAAATTTTAGAGTCAGAGTAATTTCTGACAATGTACGATTACATATATTTCACATTTTTCAATTTGTTTAATATTTTTGTAAGTAATTTTAATTGTGTGTTATCTGCTTGTAAAACGTCATGAACATATTATTATTTTATCAATAATTTTCTGCTTCTTTGCAAGCAGGTAATAATAACACATAGTGGTACTTAGATACGAATGTATTAAACAATAAATAAATAGTAAATTTTAAAAAACGAATAATTTCTGTATAATAGGTGTAGCCGAACCTAAAGGAAATAAAGTGTCATTTGCCTAAAACGGGAATGAAAACCCAAATTGGAAAACCGGTCTCGATATAGTCTATTGCTTTCGAGCCGTAAACTATCGAATCCGAAAATGAAAATCTACCACGTGGCCAAACAGTCGACTGGAGGAAGTCTCTGCTAATAAAGATTCATTTACTCTCGTTCAAGCTAACCAAGTAGAAGAATAATTATATTCTTTTATTGTCTACAGACAGTTGAATGCCAGATGAGTATACGCAAGACCATGGTTTTTAATCTTCGTTAATNATAACACATAGTGGTACTTAGATACGAATGTATTAAACAATAAATAAATAGTAAATTTTAAAAAACGAATAATTTATGTATAATAGGTGTAGCCGAACCTAAAGGAAATAAAGTGTCATTTGCCTAAAACGGGAATGAAAACCCAAATTGGAAAACCGGTCTCGATATAGTCTATTGCTTTCGAGCCGTAAACTATCGAATCCGAAAATGAAAATCTACCACGTGGCCAAACAGTCGACTGGAGGTAGTCTCTGCTAATAAAGATTCATTTACTCTCTTTCAAGCTAACCAAGTAGAAGAATAATCATATTCTTTTATTGTCTACAGACAGTTGAATGCCAGATGAGTATACGCAAGACCATGGTTTTTAATCTTCGTTAATACAAGAATGTTAAAAAATAACAATTTAACTGTTGAATAAGTGCCTGGTAATATAGGCTCTTGACGATAAAGACTTAGTAAGTACTTTTGAAATCAACTTTTGAAAATATTAATTTGTCTCTGTCTGCATATACTTCAAAAAGCACAGTGAATTACATGCATCCAGTAAAGTAAGTAACGGTAGAAGGAAAATATGCTGCTCACAAAAAGTTAAGCATTTTTAAGAATCCAGGAATGTGTATTGAAAAAGTAGTTTACAATTCATGTTGCACTCCTAATAGCACATAAAGGGGAAAAAACACAATACTCGTTTACATAATCCCAATATGAAACAAACATAAGGCATAAACTGAAAAACAACTTAAGGTGTATTGACAAACTTCAATAACGCGTAGGACCTGCACGATTCCTGAGGTAGGCCTACCTTTGTATCTGACGAGGCATGCCAAAATCAACATCATTAAGCTTTCCTGAGGCAAATTGTCCCGTTCCTCGATTGCGGCTGTTTTTAAGACCTCAGGATGAACCTACTGTGTTTGAGTACGTGCAATACGCATGTCTCTGGAGGGGAAGATGGTAATGTTTACATGATTCGCACAACGTAGGTACAATCCACCCCTACTATAAACAGAAATATTACGCATTAGTTGGCGAACGGGGAATATGCTAAACGTTTTGTGAGTACTGTAGTTCCGTATCTTAACGTTGAGTTAAAAGTGTTAGGCACACATTTGTGAAAACTGAAATTAACTATTTTGTTTCTGTTTTTATAATGCACGTATTTGCACAAATAAACAGATTTGTAAAATATTTAATTTTCTAATTACTTCACGTTTTATCTTGACCAGCGCATGACAGATGTGAACAAGCCCCTGGTAGTATTAATTTAACATATGGTGGAAGCATACAAAATGTACATACATGTAGATCTTAAGCAAGGCTTCCAAAATTGCTCAGTTTACCCTGAACAGTCTGTAACCATTAAATTTAAGTGTGCGTAATTAAGCCACAAATAAATATTAATAATCACACTTCCACCACCAAATTTAATTGTCGATCCAACATACTTGGTAAAATCATATTCGCCAGGCATCCGCCAGATTGACACAGATTCACGAGAGTGCTAGATCATCTACCGTGACTCTTGATTACATACATCCTCTTTCACTGATAGCGGCCACGTTGGCTGGGCGGTTAGACTGCTTGCCTCACAACAAGGCCTGTCAGGTTCAATACCCGGCCGCGTCACTCCCAGATTTTCACAAGTGAGAATCGTGCCGGACGATGCCACTGGTCGGCGGGTTTCGTCGGGGATCTCCGGTTTCCCCCATCCTTGCATTCCAGTGCTGCTCCTTTCTCTCCCCACTTCACCCTCATCGGATCTCCAGACCTCATTGTTAAGAGCCGCCCATTGCTCCACAGTCCAAAGCGATGTTCGCTCCACCCCTAACGAAGTCGGGCATTGTTGCGCGTGACCAGTTTGCTTTGTGGCAGCGGCACGACCATGAATACCAAGTGCTAGTCCCGTTCGGCGGGGTATTCTATCGCCCACCTCCGTACCTGCGCTTCAACGGAAGTCCTCTCCGGTCGAAGGTAAATTCTAACTATCGGCTCGCACAACACGCTTCAGAATTTGCTGGCCTCGATTAGATAGATTCCTGGAAATACCAGAGCGATGTTTCGAACCATTGCATCGATGACTCGTCCGCTTGACAATGACATTGCTAGGGGTGAATGGAGATGCATGTACTGATTAGACCTATTTCTCGCAGAATGTTTGCATGTATAGGCCTCTACAGAATCATGACCCTTTTGTTCCCATAAAACTGTATCAGTTGATTCTTTAGCCCTACACGTGTTTGTTCAAGCGGTTTTGTCTTGGCTTATAAGATGTCTCCTCGACAAACACAGTGGGAGGGTATTGTAGTCCACTGGCTCTTGTCCACAAAGTGTATAAGATAATGTCTTGTTATATCCGTATCATAAAAAATTCTACCATTAGAGTATTAAGGTCACTTGTTGATATCACTCACGGCATCCTGGCAGCGAGTCTCTAAATGTGAAGAATTTTTGTTCCAAGCTCCAATTCTTCATTTACGAATATTAATAGGGAGAGAAACGTATTGTGATAAAACATAAATGCTGCCCCTCTTATGTTTATCTGAAGAGAAAGCAGGAATGATAAGTATTGGCGGACTATTCTATCTTGTCTATAAAAAGTGTCATAAGGTGAAGAATCACAAAAACTGCTTTAAATATTTTAGTTTATGTTGTAAAATTGATGTAAATATTCAAACGAAAAATGAGAAATATTTAAATGTTATTAGCAATTAAAATTTTTTATTTCGTATTTCTAACACAGTTGACTTTAAATAAAATAGTGTGTTACCAACGTTTTGCTTTATATTTTGTTAAAAGAAATTTATATTAGTTAATAATATTAATTTTTTTGTTTCTGCTAAAACATTTTCAACTATTTGTTTTATGGCTATAGGTTTAATAATGTAATGAATGGGTGGCGCCCCCTTTAAAACCTTCCACGACTGTTTGAATTAACTTAATTTTGTAGAATGTGTTATTCAAATAACTGCATTAAAATACTTTTTCATTTTCATTTATTGGGTGTAGTATTACGAGACTTGAATGTGATATTATCAACAACACTTACCTTAAACGCTGAATACGGAAACATTTTCTCCGGGTCGGAACCCAGTGACTTTAAGAACTGCGAAAAGCTGTCGTAGTAATCAGACAAGAGAGATTTGTAGACTTCCCTCCTTACGTGACCTTGAGTACAGCAGTAAAGGAAGTATGTGATGTCGGTCATCGGCGAAGTGTACCGTGATATTTGCAAGTCAAGCAAGCAAACATTCACGGGAGTTTCGCCATCCTGAAATAAAAAAAAAATAAAAAAATTTAAAATACATATAATTAAACCCCGAAAAAGATCTTTACAAGTAAAAAATTATACGTTTCACGAACAACAATGTTCCCGGTGAAAACGCTCCTGGAATTTTGCATGGAGGAATCATGCCGGACAATAACACTGGTCAGGTGGCTTTCTCGCGGATATCTTATTCTCCTCGCCCTTGTTTTCCTGCGTCACACCATACTCACGTCGCTTCATCGTAATCGGCTCTCAAGACCTCGTTATAAGCCACCTAAATCCCTCCATTGCATTCCAAGAACAGAAATGGTGACCAGAAATTCAAATAGGCTTATACAACTAATATGCTATATAGAAGAATTTTTGCATAAAAACGTGGTTTGAATGACAAACATATTGCATGACATTCAATTGCTAAGCCACATCTACCAGTGCCCAAATTACCACAAGGAGAGGTTATTCCGGCACGTGTAATTTTACTTGGTTAGTAATATTTTTAATACGCTATTACTAGCGGCAGGCAATCCATTGCAACATGCAAAGTATAACCTGTAATTACTGGACAACAGATAATTCGCGTTGTTTTTGAGCGTCTAACTGAGCATTTATGAAGATATTATCTTGTTTACTCTTTACGTGGACCTCTTGATAAAGTAACAAATTGCGACTATAAGACAAAATTGTTATTTCTATGCCAATCATAAATATTCTTTCTCTAAAAAATAAAGAGTATTAATTCGTTAAATTTTTCATAAAACCTTATTATAAGGTTACAAGACGTCCCACGTTTTTCAAGTATTAATCTGCGGAATGCGGAAGGCAAAGTGCAGATATGAAATGTCCTTAACAGTGTCCTGCTAAAATATCTTCTTTTTGCACATAAACAACCGCAGATAATGTATATTATTAACACATGTTGCGAACTTTAGGTACTGATTTAAAAATATTATATTTCGTTACGTGTCAATGATTACAATAAAAATATATGTAAAAGTAATTGAAATGTTAAACTGTTCTACTAGTGGTTTCGTCTTAAAATTTACTTGAAATATTGATTTTGATTTACATCCAGATATTTCTTTGAAGAGACCAGATGATATGATGAATAGCGATAAAACCGAAATAAAAGCGAAATGCTTGTTAATACGCCACGTAACACCGAAACTTAAGTTAAGGTTCTAAATTAAACGAAATTAGCAAAAATACACAATTTTATCTGTAAAACTGTAATTATTACTACTAACGCATTATATTTAGAATATGTTTGTATGATACTATCCAAAGGGACTAGAATCTTAACGTTTGTGCAAGAAAATAGTTGAAGACATAAAATGTGATTACGTCTTGTTTATTTAATTTACACACATATTAATTTTATTGTTATCACATTTATTACAAAATACGTTCTGTTTCATGTATTATAAATTTTGGTAATTCTATCTCAACTGCCAGATAAAATTATTGTTACTTGCTTACGTATTCTATTCAAAATTTACTCTAACCTATAAGCAGTTACCAAAAAGTACGTTATTCAGAAAATCGATTTTAAATGCTCTCAATTTAGCAAAGAATCACCTTCTCGTTTCCACTATCTATTACTTCGATATTGTTTTGGAACCATTGTTTTGCTCCCATGATTGTCGCCGAAGTTGCTGTGGTGTTTTGCTTTGGTGGCCACGCCTTTGTTGATCCGTTCGCTACTCGCTACACTCGCGGAACTGTGTGCTAACTTCTGTACTGTACACGTCATTCTTATAACGTAAATGTACACAAGTACCATCTGTGTAGATGAGACTAATTTCGCCCTAGACGTAAAATTTCAAAAACTACGTAACTCCTTTTTCGTAGTGCATTCGCGGGGTGGTACATTTGTCTCCAATCTAAACTTAATAAGACAGTAAGTGGCGGTGGTGGTACATGTTACCACAATGGGAAACGCCTGTAACTCAATAACAACGCTATATAGGAAATATGTTCATAGGACCATTTCTGTTTTTTTTGAACCCAGTAATCACCTCCCGAAGTGTGTTATAATAGTTTAGATGCATCCTGTATGTGCAAGGCACTGAACATTCTTGCAGTGTTTCTCTCGTCAATTCGTCTCTGTAGGGCCTTCAGTATTGACGCTATAATTCATGGGCTAATAATAAAGACTTAGAAGTGTTGCGTTATCCTATGCTATGTTATGTATCTTGTACGTAAAGTTTCATACCTAAATCTTATTATTTAAATGACATGAGTTTGTCCTTTCGCCGTTTAAAGAGTGCACGTTTAAGACCGATATAAGAAATAAAAAATATGTTTTGGAAATTAAAATTTTTAAAATGCGATTCGCAAGCAGACATCTCTCAAATATAATGAACATATTTTTAAATCATAAATGTACGACTGAACCTTTGCATTATGTTTTGGAGCTAGGGTAGACGGAATGGTTTCGTCTGACGTATTATAAACTGGTTTTATTCGGGTACCTCTGCGTATTTGAAGAGATAGTTGTTGGTCCAGCAGTCGCCGTGGCTTATGACCGCGTACGGCTCCGCCGTTTCGCCTTGGACGATGTCGATCATCCGCTCCAAATAACTGGCACTGAACTCCTGGAAACGCTTCATGTATTTCGACTCGGCGGTGAACTTCTTGGCCAGGAGGGACGAGGCGAAGTCCACCATCTTCTGGAAGTGGCTGGAGAGCTGCTCGTTGCCGTTCGTGAAGATGGTCTCCGTGAGGCCGGAGCGGAGGCGCTGCAGCTCCAGGGGCCGGTGGTCGCGCATGGCGAAGGACAGGGCGTGAAACCTGCCGAGCAGCCGCAAGACTAGGCGGCAGTGCGCGGGGTCGAGTCCCGTGAGGCGGTCGCCCAGGCAGTAGCCGCGCGCGGACATGTCCTCCAGCANAACTGGCACTGAACTCCTGGAAACGCTTCATGTATTTCGACTCGGCGGTGAACTTCTTGGCCAGGAGGGACGAGGTGAAGTCCACCATCTTCTGGAAGTGGCTGGAGAGCTGCTCGTTGCCGTTCCTGAAGAGGGTCTCCGTGAGGCCGGAGCGGAGGCGCTGCAGCTCCAGGGGCCGGTGGTCGCGCATGGCGAAGGACAGGGCGTGAAACCTGCCGAGCAGCCGCAAGACGAGGCGGCAGTGCGCGGGGTCGAGTCCCGTGAGGCGGTCGCCCAGGCAGTAGCCGCGCGCGGACATGTCCTCCAGCANAGGCGGCAGTGCGCGGGGTCGAGTCCCGTGAGGCGGTCGCCCAGGCAGTAGCCGCGCGCGGACATGTCCTCCAGCACCACTGCGACGTTGCCGTCGGACGCGTCGCTCGCGTACCACCGGGCAGTGCCACTGAAAGCCTCGTCTTCGGGCACTCCGATCTCCTTCTGGAGGTCCCGGAAGGCCAGCAGAACCTCGCCGTACATGAACGCCTC
>NQII01011331.1:0-27902 GCA_002778355.1 Clitarchus hookeri
CATTTCGGCACTGTTCCATTCTCACATCGCTTCACCCTCATTGGCTCTCAAGATCTCTATTATAAGAGCCATGCATATCTCTTCACTCTTCATCAGCATAAGTATACGGGGAAATTGGAGGACGTGGTTTTGAATGATAAATTATCGAAGATCACAAAGAAATTGATTTTAATTGCCTTATTTATTCATCACCGTCTCAAAAATCACATAGTTTTTATTGAAGTGAAATATTATTAATTACTTTAAAAGGCAGATATTTGCAGCGCACTGTCTCATCAATGTAAGTGCGGCCTGGATTGAGTAAGCTTCGGTTGTCCTCGGTGATACTCGACAGAGTTTATTTCCTCCCCTTACATGACTGGCAGAGCAGTTGCCTAGCAACCAACGTGGTGTCCTCGTGCCTGCCTTCCCTTTGGGTGCCGACCAGTTTGGAAGGGGAGGGGTAGATTGATTCACGCCTCTTGCCGCTGAGGCTTCCCCTTCTACATCTCGCCCGCGTGAACATACTGCTTGATCAACCTATCTGCATGCTCTCGGCTGATCAAGTGCATGTGGGACATTGAAATTTCNCCGCGTGAACATACTGCTTGATCAACCTATCTGCATGCTCTCGGCTGATCAAGTGCATGTGGGACATTGAAATTTCTGCTAGCATTAGGTGTCATTATTTTCTTTTCCAGATGGTTTGAAAGTTTGGGGTCTGCTTTCATTCAATGTCGACTTACAATCAATTATATATACAGTACTTTGTGATGTTATATTTTTTATTCAGGCGAGTTGAGGTAAAATGGTTTTTAATGTATTATTTACAGTATCACTAATATAGTAATACTTTTTTGAAAAATCCCATTTTTATTGTGTTTATTAATTAAACTTTATTCACGGATAATGTACAACTATCATTATACTCAAGATAAAATTTAATAAGGTTGGAAGTTGTATTTTTTTATGTACATGTCAGATCCTAATGGACTGAAATTATGGATGTATGGAATATTTTTGACAGTCTCCTGAAAAATGGAAGATAGCAAGTTCATTGTATTGGGGTATAGTCTTTACACTCTTTACTAATAAAAATTAGAGATTCCATTTACTGCTAGGACACATAGGATTTTAACTCTTCAGTTGCACAAAGGACCAAAGATTCAGTAATAAATACTGGACTTAGATATTCCTGGGAATACGTTGTCAGTTATGTGATTTACATAACTATTAGAAACCTCAAATTGTTTAGCAAAATATTGAGCTATACTTTGTGGTGTACCATATTTTATATAACACCACCATTAATATCACTGTTGTCTATAACTATATTTTACCACACTGACACACTGTCAACATTTCTTGGGAGCAGAGTATACACTGCAACCATTTGATTAGTGTTTTCAGTTATTTTCTGTGATAAGAAAGAGTCATAACGGTAGGTTGATTGGGTTTTTTATACAGTTTATTTGAATTTTTTTTTTTAGCATAGTTATTAATAACTTATAAAATCAAAATGGTAAATCAGTTACTGTTTTGGTTGGTCCAGGTATTCAATATATAAACCTTTAATGTATTGATTAAATAATATGCTAACTGGTCAGCATCAGTTAACACACAAAATTCATTCCAGTTATGTTTTTACAGACGTAAAAATACTGAAAAACTCAACTTTATGCAGGTACAACTAATTTTATCAAGTCTACAGGTGTCAACGAAACTATCCAAGTTTATCTCAATTTTAAGCCTCATGTATAGGTAACTGTCGCTCACTAAAATATCCAAAGCCCTTATGATACGACATGTTTCAGTAATTGTAAATCCAGAAGTTAATTATTATTAATCACTTCTTTTTTTTTTCCCCATGGTGTATGCTACTAATTGCCTTTAAAAGGCTAATTATAGGGATTCTGTTTTCAATCTATTACAAAGATAAACTAGAGTTTGTGTATGAATATTNGCCTTTAAAAGGCTAATTATAGGGATTCTGTTTTCAATCTATTACAAAGATAAACTAGAGTTTGTGTATGAATATTGATCCAATTCACTTAATGGTACATTGTAATCACAATCACAATGGCTCTTTGTGTAGTGTAATAACTTGGCTCTAAATAATAACAAGAAGTATTTCTATTTTTAATATTCATTTACAACATAATGAGTTGGTAACAGAGGTTGCCTAAAATAATACGCACAGTAGAGTCCCGCTAATCCAAACCCTACTGATCTGAATATCCGGATAATCTGCAACGAGCACAGGGAGAGTTCAAGGGCAGCCAAGGTGTCTGCGTGTGACACAAGTCGCTACTTATCACCACCTGCCTCGTCATCACTTTCTTCCACGTCATGCCTGGATTCTTGCTGAGTAACTGCAACCACAATTTCCTCGTCTGTTAGGTTTTCATGACTTCCACTGAACAAGCTGAAGAGGATTTTCTGCTCTTTTTTTCCTTCTTCTTCTTCTTCTTCTTCTTCTTNAAGATTCCTTATGCACTGCTCGTTTACACAGTCTCAGGATTTGGCAGCCCAGTAAACCTCATCCTTCGTGTTCACAGTTTTTATTTTTTGGGACTACGAAAGCGGACTGTCTTTGAGAGGAGGTACCCCGAGATCTTTTTTATAGCCAAGTTTTATATTTTGCAAGACTCCTTGATCCATTGGTTGCACTAAATAAAAGAGTAATGTTGGGATGGGGGGAGGAAAACTGCCCTGATTTCACCACGGGTTTGTTCACTAACTTCTGGATGAGATGGAGCATTGTCAATCAGATTAGCGAGACTCTACTGTATTTATATTTCAGAAATAAAATTTCAATCTTGACCACTTCACAGTTAGGTACGTCATAGTCATGAATTTGCTAGACCTNTTATATTTCAGAAATAAAATTTCAATCTTGACCACTTCACAGTTAGGTACGTCATAGTCATGAATTTGCTAGACCTGGGGTAATTTTAGCGTAGTACAACACCTAGTTCATTTGTTAATGTTACAGCGGGATGTCTGTCTACTCTATAATTGGTATGAACAATTGTAAAGTAATGCCATCATACATTTTCACTATTTAGCAATGTTTCATTTAAACAAATAAAATAATAACTGCTCGCTGCAATATTTTCTTTAAAGTGAATTGACTTTGTCTTGAAACCACAAACATTGTGGCAATAAAAGACTAACTTCGGCCATGCCTGTCACTGCAATTAAGCTCACAGATGGTTCTTCCCAGCACAATTGATTCTCGTTGGTTGTGCTGTATTTGTGGGTTAGTTGGCAGGGGTCGGTTCACCCGAGTCTGTTGTGATGTTTTCACACAACTTTGGTCAACTGTCTGCTGTCATAGTTTCCCATTACCCTCTCGCAGAAGGCCTTATTGCTGCCGGGCCACACTATGCTGTTAATGTATGGACGCAGAATCCCCATTCAATGATGCATAGGAATTATACTTTGTGCCAAGTTTAATCACTTCTCTTCTGAGTGTTTTTATTCTTTTCTTTTCTTCCTCCAACTTGAGTGACATGTCCATTTTTACTGACAACGTCTTATTTTCATGTGGTATTTTTTATTAATGTCTTCAAATTGGAATTTTTTCTGGCAGCTCTCCATTAGTTTGAGAGTTGTGTTTATACGTATATTGCACACAGTTGTGAAATCGCTGTCTTCATTTATGTTCATTACCTCGTGGGATACGACCTTTACCTGCTGACTTAGCTTGGTTGATATTATCGGTGCCGCATGTTATTCCGCATATGTAGTCGGCTAATTGCTTATCTCTACTCTGTGATTTATTTGTCCTCTGATCAGACAATTTATTTTTTATCCAAACTTGTTTGTGAACACAAAATAGCCATAACATTATGTAGGTTTTTACACTGTCAGTTTATTACAACACAGAGCATAGTATTTATGACAGCTTGATTCGCATGTGCCGGCACAGTATGTAAATGTGTCATATTTACTTTTAGTATTTCTGTAGAAATTACTCAAAATTTTGATTGAGGGATTTGAAACCTTACAAAATACAAACTTCCATCATCAATTTATATCACTGCTACCACATGAGAAAGAAATAATGGGAGGCAGTCAAAGCAAATACCCCATCACCTTAGAATCCTTGGTTACAACTCTTGTCCAACGCCTGTAATCTTAAATACTGAAATGAAAATTTTCCCAGTATTACACAATTTCTAAGAATTTAGTAATTCCAAAAAGCCTAGCTAAAAATACTGAAACTCTACCTTATACAACATACATATGCATGTTTGGAGCTTTCATTTATGTATGTTGAATGTGCATTTGTGAGTGATTTTTGTTTAGTGCATGAAGAAACGCTTCGTCAGTTGGAGGAAAAGAAGTCTGCAATGGAAGCTGAGCTGGATAAAACAAATACAAAACTTAATGACATAATGAAAAAGTTACAAGAAACCACTGCGGAGAAGGAAGAACTAGAATCGTACACAAATTCAGAAGAGTACTTGGAGTAGGTTGACAACTAAGTAATAATGTGTTTAACATGTTCTTTGGTTAAAAATAATGTCCCCATTAAAATATATTTTTTTTTTTGTTTCAGTCTTGAAAGAAAGTTACAGTCAGTTGTAGAAGAAAACAAAATTCTAGAAAAAGCTGTCGATCCATTGATTACAATAGTTGATCACATTCACAAAGGAAAAACTGAAAACAAGCAACTTGAAGTAATTGGAAGTACAAATACACATACAGAGAGTATGGTTTCGTCACGAAAGAAAGTGTCTTATTATTGCTATGAAACTGTTGAGGAACGAGCAATGCACACAACCCAACGTACAAGTAGTATTAATAGTTCTGTTCATTTAAATGATTCTCCATATAAATTACAAAGTGACGTTAGTGAAGAACAAAGGGATTTTCCCAAATCATTTTATCACTCACCACAAAAAGTTATGAGTGATGTACATTATATCGAAGAAAGTGGAGATGGAGGTATTCAGCATCCAGACATTGCAAGGAAATTGAGATATCCTGGCATGTTATACAAGAAAAATTTGCATGGATATTCAGATCAAATATGTTTGATGCCACCTCTGTCTACGAATTCAAATAGTAACCCAAAGAATGGTGATTTCAAAACAGCAAACAGAAACAGTAATGATCAGCTACAGTTAAGCAATCTTGGTATTTTACAAGAAGGTCACTACCCACCAAATATCAATGGTGGGGAAATGAAATCTCTTCATGCATATACAGATCAAACCTACAATGCAGATAAATACAGGAGAATATATCACCCATCAGTTGGCAGTTCACACAACATTCCTGCATTTCCAGTGCACAACCCGCAGGACTCTTACCAACATTACGAGGCACCAAATTCAGTGCGTGATAAGCCTAGTGGAGCAAATGTAAGAAACTACTATAAAGATAATGATACAGAAAGTGCTAAACATTACCGTGCTCTAAAGTCACCAAACACACGTGCGTCATATGGGTATTCTCTAAGTCAAGAACAGTCTCCATATTATGGTGCTTGTAGACCAGACCAAGGTGGATATGGAAGAGAAACATGGCCACCACCGTGGCATGACAAAACCCCATGGCTCTCCCCTCGTAAAAATAATGATTACTATATACATGGCACAGCACTGGAAGGTGTCAGGAATGAAGATACACAGATTGGCAACAGGAACTGGCCATGTGATGAGCAGGCACATGGTTTCCATCAACCTGAATACGCAAATTGCAATTCGGGGAACTCCAGAGAATGGTACAGGACCCAGCAAACTAGTGTTTGCCCAAGTCAGCGCCCTGCATCATATCCACAGTGGCATGGTGTAGAAGGGGATAATGCTATCAACACAACAGCCAATTTTCCCAACAGTAGAGGTACTGGGTATCATCAGCTACCAGTGAATGAAGCCAACTTGCCATGCAATCCAGGTAAGTAGTGTTATAACATTAATATGTAGCTCTGGTAGCAAACGGGTGTTTCATCTTTAGTACTCCGAGGGAGGGGGTAGAAGCATGCAGAAAGTACCGTAGTTATCTGAATGCAAGATGAGGTTTTTTCTTTCGTTGCAAGGATACAAATTTCAAATTTGTTTTGCATTTGAGAATTTTGTTTAAATAGACTATTTTGGCAGCCACTTCCACCATACTACACAGTCGAATCACATTATTATGACCACCTGCTAGAAGTGCCATCTACCGTGCGTAGCCCGTGATGTGGGCTGGTGGAGTGGGTGTATAATGCAACCGACAGACTGGCTGTACACAGTGCGCTTCCTGCTGTCATGGGTAAGGGAAGTGATTTAACAGAGTTGCAAAAAAGGATGATCATCGGCTTTCGGGCCAAGGGGGGGCAGCATTTTTGAAACAGTGATGTTTGTGAACTGTTCACGTGCTGGTAAAGGTGTATCGTGAGTAGACGAATGGAGACCATTGGGAATAACCGTCGTGGAAACTGCGGAGCTCCATGCGCCATTGATGTCCGAGGTGAACTTTGACTATGACGGTGCATGAAGGCCACCCAACAGGCTACAGTGGAACAGCTCACCGTCCAAGTGAACCAAAGAGCATCCAGACACGTGTCTACCGCAACAGTTCAGCGAACCCTTCTGCAAATGGGACTCTGGAGCAGATGGAGGGTGACTGCACCCATGCTAACACAGGTGCATCAAAGAAAACGACTGGAATTTGCTCGACAGTATGGCGACTGGACCGCTCCTTATTGGTGACGAGTAGCCTTTTCCGACGATTCACGGTTTAAGCTGCATAGAACGGAGGACGTCAGCGTGTCCGGCGAGAAACAGCGGAGAACCGACACCCTGCATCCATTGCTGGACAAACACAAGGCAGTGGGTGCAGTGTTATGATCTGTGGAATGTTCTCGTGGTATTCTCTAGGTCCCATCATATGTGTGGAAGGCACTCTTGATCTGTTTGGTTATGAATCCATCCTCTGCGATCACGTCCACCCGTACATGATGATTGCCTTTCCTCGGGAGGATTGGATCTTCCAGCACTATAATGTACCTTGCTACACTGCTAGAAGTGTCCGCATGTGGATGGAAGAGCACAATCAAGATTTCAAAGTTCTTCCCTGGCCCCCAAACAGCCTCAATCTCAATCCAATTGAACATCTGTGAGACCACCTCGATCGTCTGTCTCTTTAGACACACATCCTTAAACAGTTGTGGGACGCACTGCAGACAACATGGCCGCAGATACCCGTGGAGACCTATCAGCACCTGACTGAGTCACTGCCAGCTCGTCTAGCTGCTGTCCGTGCTGCAAAGGGCAGTTACTTTGGATACCAGCAGGTGGTCATAATAATGTGATTCGACTATGTATTTACATTAGTGCAGTAATGCATGTCGTTACCTAAGTCACTAATCACTTATATATAAAATTTTCTATTAGATAAATAAAACTAAACTTAAGATGCATGTAAATACAAAAACATTTGATGTGATACAGCAAATAAAAAACAGGTAGGCCTGGCAATGTCCATGCTTATTGTAATGTTGGCCGCTGCAGTTACAGCGCCGACTATAGTTGCAGACTACCTATAACTTATCACTCGACTAGCTCAGAGGTAGTGCACGAGACTCTGTACAATGGACGCCAATCAATGATAAAATAAAGTATAAAGCTCCGGTGTATTTTGTTTCATACTTTTATTTACTATTGAAGTTGCACATTTCACATCCGAAGTTCTGAATATGCAGAGTACGAAACGTGTAAATAGATATGGGCAGAACAGAGCCACAGTTGTTTACTAATTATTACTTTTCTTACAAACTGGCCCGGAGAAATAAGAAATGCGGCAACCTCCCACACCGGCAGAGAAATAAACTCGTAAGTTAAAGTTTGCCGATGTGGGGGGTTAGCGTCACGCCCGACGCGGCCTAGGCGACTGACTTCCAACTGCCCAGAAGGGCAACTGCCTTCCAACTGACCTCCACTGACTTTCAACTGACGATATCTACTGCTTGAAGGGTGATAGGCACACGTGTACTTGTGCTGCCTATCACCCCCCCTCTCCTGTGATAAGGGGCCTGGCCACGCACACTCTCCACACGTTATCGAAACTGCGTTGTAGGAACTAAAACTGCGCCGTCAACATACAGATAAACAAACTTCTCGTACAAAACTTGTACGACGCAGTCTGAAAGTTTCTAAATGAATGAACTTCTGAAAAATCTTCAGACAGAATTTGAAGTCAAAATAACTGAGAACCCAGAAACCTTCATTGGCATTGAAATAATAAATACAAATGAATCCATCATCACTTAGTTAAGTGTAGAGATTGCTGTCTCTTAAGTTACAATTATAAAAACATATTTCAAAATACTAAATAAATTTTACTAGTATAAGGGCATAGCACTTCTCTGCCCCAATAGTGAGTGCCCACGCTGTTAGTGTAACATTTCATTTTGGTATTTACTAAATATAAATTATTTTACGTGTATCTCTACCATAGTATAGAATTTTATTTCACATCATTTGATCATTTGTTATAATACTGTTGCTTGTAAATGAACAACATTCATATACTAAAAGGTATTGTAATTTTTTTACTGCTTTCATTTCAGAAGAGTGCTCTGTTACAGGTTTTCTTTCCTCATGCATTTATTTTTTTTTTTTTTAAGCCTATACTTTAGGGAAGGAACTACAAGCTTATGACATAAACTTAGTGTGGATGACATTCTTTTCATTCTCCCCCCTCCCCCACTTTACGATCAAAAAATAATGTTTCGAGTGATGCATGCAATTTGACCAAATCAGTGCAATACACTTACAGAAAATAGTGGGATACCCAACTCCAACGATGACCGGTGCTTTCAAAATTGCAACTACTTTTTTTTTTATTATTATCACATCTTGGGAACCATTCCACCAATTCGAGTCAAGTTTGGCTCCTTGATAGTTCACAATGCAAACATTGATTTCAGAAATACACAGTGCCATTTCTCAGTCAGTTTCAAAGATACTGCAAACTGAAAAATAAGGCTTTTACGTCACTTTGGGAGTGCCATTGTAAGCCTTCCTAAAACATGTAATTTTTGTAGTAAATCTAGGCAAGCACTAAATTAATGAATTAGTTCCTTTTTCATCTAGGTACCATCTTGTAAGAAATGTATGAATGTAAATTTATATTGTAGACATTGCACCTCCTTCCAAACAAGGAACTATGGCACCCATCTCTGAACACCGCTGTCTTGGTATCCTTAAGTCAGTGCTTGTGAGCTTGCCGGCTGATGATGATTTGCATGGTTGGTGAAGAATATGGTTGTGCGCATCACGATGGCATATTGTTAGGAAACAGGGTGACAGGCTAGGTATGTTCTCAGACTGAGAGAGAGGAGAGGGTCTAAATCTACCTTCTGCTCCCTTTGTTCAGCCGTGGCTAGGTGAGACTGGGTTCTTTGTTGTGCAATAGTCTGTATGTGCTGGCAACATGCATGGCGAATGAGTGGAAGACATGGCTTTGGCTGATTTACGATAGCACTGGCTCGTCTGGGTGGTCCCGTGATGTCTTCCAGGGTCAGTCGCGGTGGTGTTATTTCATTGTATATTCAACATCTCCATGATGGCTGGCACAATGGCCATCGGGAACTTAAATAATAACCCTTCTCCTCTGCTACTTGCCGCACAGACATACCACTCCTGAGGACTCGTGTGTTGGGGTGCACTCCCAACCACCCTAACTGGTACCCTTCTAAAACAAAGTGGGGAAACCTGGCTGGAGAGACTCTTTTCCCCAACTATAACATTATCATAGTTCAGGAACTATCTCAACAAATTTCCACATGTGACATACAAGTAATACCTACTACTGCAGAAAGCCAGAACTACATAACTTTTAAATATCAGTGAAGCAAGTCTCAAATTATTTTCAAAATGGTCTTATTTATTGATGTTGTAAGACATATATCTGGAATTATTAAATTACTGTAAATCATACTTGGTGTGCTGAAGTACTTCCTGCATACACTAAATTCAGTAGGAAATGGCTTCATTAGTCCACCATTTTGAGTTTAATGCCACAAAAATCACCTTATATTATGGTGTAGGAACTGTTCATCCAAGTATCACCTCATTCATTAATTTTTTTACAAACAAAATCCTAATATGGTATCTATCCGCATATTCAAAAATTTGCCGGTGCATCCACTGATGTACACCGGACGTTCAAAAATTACTGTTTCAGTTGAGTCTTATGGATATTCACCAAAACATCAACCAATGAATTTTCGAACGCTTTATCTGAAGATAAAAGTTAACGCACCCTCAACTCGTAATTTTAAAGCATTTCAAAATATACAATATAGTAAATGAGCAATGAAAACTTTAGAATTTTAGTGTAATGGTATTAATGTTTGTTTGGACGCAGACGAAAATACTGCTAAATATCAACCTGATGTTCGAAAAATGCCTCAACCGGTGTATCAACCCACTGGTGGATCCATCAAAGAATTTTTGAAAATGTGGTATGCCTTCAAATAACTTGTCAAAATTACATGCATAAATTTGTAGAGAAAATTAGGTTAATTGATTGTATCAGTAACTACTTGATTCTGTTTCCCTGTTACTGGTATAAAATTTTGCTGTAGTTGCCGTGAATGAAATTGTGCTACAGAGTGGTAATGATTGCCATTTTTTATTAGTTATGCAATTACTCTAATTTATGACCATACAAAATGATTTTGTATGTCCCGCATTGCTTGTGAAAACATTTGCAACGAGAAGTGTTTGGAATCACCACTGGCCTCAGTTTTCTTCAACACAGTGCTAGTCAATGTACTTTTTCAGGTGAAAGTAGTGAGGAAAGCAACAAGTCTGGTTATGCTGGTACGTGGAGACCAAAAGTGCGTGTTGCAAAGCAACTACGGGTAAGCACTTGCCTGTTACGTATGTTAACTTTAGTTAGTTTTTAAATGTCGTATTTATTTTTATATTTTATCACCTGGTAATGCATGGTATTGCAGAAACTATTTAAATTACAAACCAGATTTTATGGATAATTAGTAAATGAAGATCTAGTACTCACTAGTGATACACCCTGTTATAAAATAATTTAATTGGTTGAAATTTTAAATTGGTACCTTGTTATTGAATTAAATAGCATTATGTTGATGCATAATTTATTTTCGATGACGTATTATTAACTTGCGTGTTTAATAAAATGAAAAAGTGTCACTGTATTATAAATGTAATTCTCACTATTTTTGGAGGATTTAGTTTTAAGATTGGCATGAAGAAGTTGAATGCTTGGAAGGTGAGAAACACCACACAGGGGTAAAGGCTGTTCACAGCAAAGCAAGCATTTTTGAAAGCCCTGCTAAGTTTACTTTAACCATGTTGTGTATCTTTCATAAATGCTGCCTCGTGACTTTCAGCTGGTGTTTACTTCTGCTACTGCTCTGTCCACTGCATACTCATTACTTAAACAAGAAAAAGTAATAATCATTAAATATTCCAGTAATAATGTCTAACAACATTTCCTATAGTCTATTTGCGGTTTCTTCACAATTTTTGAACCAAACCTTTGAAAAATCACCCCATGTATAACGTGTTCGGTTGTTTCCTAAATATTCCATGCATCACAAGCTACTGTATTTTTGGTTACATTGAAATTTTATTTATATTTTACCTATAATTTATAATATCTCATTTATAATCATTATGAATACAAACAGTGAGATAGTTGGTATGTTGGTAGTGCCTAGTAAGAAAGAGTTTTTTTTAAAAATATTATTAA
The DNA here is from genome assembly GCA_002778355.1 of Clitarchus hookeri. Lineage (NCBI taxonomy): Eukaryota > Metazoa > Arthropoda > Insecta > Phasmatodea > Phasmatidae > Clitarchus > Clitarchus hookeri. The sequence continues at coordinate 11,716 of NQII01011331.1, forward strand.
GGTGAGCGAGCATGAATGTGGTGCACTGTTCCTTTGGTGTAATTTCCTAGGCTCAGTTAAGTTTTGTTTGCATGAGGCGGAAGAATATCCTGGAAGTAGAACTTTAGCAGGGCTTCAGAAAAATTGATAGTAACCATGAACGTACTATAGTAGAATTATATTGCATAAATACCTCACAAATCAATATTTTAATACAGAAATACACACAAGGAAATGGCTGGCATTTCTATTACTTTACGAGTAACGAAAACAAGTCTTATGAAACTCAATGGCTGAACAGAATTGATTAAAATTTTTACAGCATACTTCTACAGTAAACTCATGCAAATCCAGACCCTGAGAATTTGCAGCACTCAGAAATCCCTGGTGTTGCCACAGGAAAAAGAAATAATTTTGATGCTGCATCTCACTATGTTGCCACAGTACAAAGCCATGCTGCACCGCACTGTGTTACTCGAGACTGTATGCTCATAGCATTGCCCTGAACCACCTGTGACATCGCCAGTTGTAACAGTGTATGCTGTGGGTGGCAGTAGCTTGAGAACCAGGCATCGTAAAGAGGCGAGACTCATTGCTCATCATCATTATATACACACATGCAGACACATTAATTTTTTAAGTTGACAGGTCTTTAAACGAAGTGATTAGCCAACAGTTACTGGAGAATCAGGCTGTAGAGGTTGTAGATGTGTTTTATTTTTTTTTCCTATTACATATTATCCAGTGTTACATTTTAAATACCTTCTGTACTATTTGCAATAAATTTGTATTTCGGAAAAAACTGTGCGAGCATGTTGGTATATGGCATAAACAATAATTTACCAACTAGGGATTTTTATGTATTTTCTTCAGTATAGTGGAGAGTTTCAGAAATCCACAAGGCACACTTACGGTTGTGATGCAAGTCTTTGATCATAGATGTAGACTGCCTTGAACGCCATGCTGTTCAATTAAGGGTGCTGCCTGCCAAGCATGTAGCCTTGGAGTTCAAATGGGGAGTCAATGTTAAAGAAATTCTTCCTCACTGCATCAGTTTTAAAGATAACCGTTTCAAACTAAAAAAAAAATTCCACGCAACATTTTTATAAATTACTGCCACACTAAGAAATTAAAAAAAAAAAATACAGGAGAACCTCGATTATCCGGGGTAATGGCGGGGAGTGGTAGCACGGATAATTGAAAACCACGGTTAATTGAGACACTTTTTATTCAACGAATTACATATGTACTGTAATATGGGTGTACAATGTCATGTTATAACGTTATCATTGCTTGAAATATGAAGTAATGAGTCTTTGTTTTTTGCAGTTTGAAATGGTTTTCCTTACTTCAGTCCTAATTTTTCTCAAATTCATGACGTCATGGAAGTCAAAATTTTCCTGTTCGCAGAAGTTCAGGAGGATATCAACTGCTTCCATTGCTTGACTTGGCTGAATTTTTTCTTCTTCACCGCCAACACTGTCATCATTGTCATTCTCATCGTCCTCTGAATCATCCTGTTGTGTAGGTGGAGTACTGCTTGTGCTGCCATAACGAGCTGCTATGTCGCTGTCACTTAGACGTTCGAATCCCTCTTCATTAACATCTTTTTGTAGCCAATCAACAATATCCTCTTTATCAACGTTAGTGAAATCTGGAATTGATGTGGCAAGCTCAAGACAAGCTTCTATATCCCCCTCTTCTATATTTTCTTCGTCATCATAACCTTGATCTAAGATTTTTGCCCACGAAAGTCTTAACGTACTTGCAGGTACGTTTTCCCAAGCCTCACATACTGCGAAAATGGCGTCTTTAATGGTCCACTTTTTCAGAAAATCTTTCAATGAATCAAAATTGTAATTTTCCTGTAAAATAAAACGGAGAAAAATCTTTTTGTACCTTCTTTTCAAACAGGAAATCACGCCTTGATCCATTGGCTGGATTAAGGAAGTCACGTTAGGTGGTAGGNTCACTGGATTAAGGAAGTCACGTTAGGTGGTAGACAAAAATTTGACCATCCTTTGTTTTCAGGGTAAAGGCTGAGGGGTGTGAAGGGGCATTATCAAGCAGAACAGCTTTTTTTGGTATCCCTTTCTCATCCAGAAATTTCGTTACAGATGGTACAAAAACGTTGAAAAACCATTCACGAAAAATAGCCTGGTTCATCCAAGCTTTTGGGTGATTGTAATAGTCACATGGAAAACATCTCATTTCTGTTCCTTTAAAAGATCTTGGTTGTTTTAGCTTTCCCAATTACGGCTAATTTGAGCTTGTGTCCTAGTCGCATTTTAACACGTCATAATGGTCAGTCGTTCTTTGCTAGATTTGTGTCCAGGAGNATTTGAGCTTGTGTCCTAGTCGCATTTTAACACGTCATAATGGTCAGTCGTTCTTTGCTAGATTTGTGTCCAGGAGTTGATTTTTCAGATCGTGCAGCAAGTGATTTTGAGGGTAGCATTTTCCAGAATAGACCTGACTCATCTGTGTTGAACACTTGGTCAGGGGACAGGTTCAACGTTGAAAGCAATGAATTGAATTCCTCATTGAACAATGTTGCAGCAGTCAAGTCTCCACTCAGAGATTCGCCTTGGATGTCCAACTGTCTTATACCGTGTCGAGTTTTGAACCTAAATAACCAGCCCTGGGAAGCATTAAATTTTTCCTCAATTTTCAAATTTTCATGAAACCATTCTGCCTTTTCACGAACCATTGGCCCAGAAATCGGAATTCCTTCAGTACGCTTCTGTTTAAACCACTCAAAAAGAGCAGATTCCATGTCAGATAATGATGACTTTTTCATAGTTTTTCTCGCAGCTGATAACTCAGAAGTGGATTCTGCAGAAGATATGAACTTAAAAATGTTATTTTTTTGCTTGATTAAGTCACGCACGGTCTGTTCACCCACACCGAACTCATCCGCAAGTTCTTTTGCACTTTCACCACGATCTACAGCACAGTTTATAATCGATACTTTTTTCTCTAGAGAAAGCACGACACGTTTACGTTTAGCACCTATTGTTGACCGCTCGGAAGGACTATGTAAAGCGACGGCCAGAACCAAACTGAGAAGTGTGAAATGAACAATTGAGCCGTTTGAAAAGGAAGAGAAGAGGGGACAATTTCTTAGACTAAAGTATGGCCGCTTACTAGCTAAATTCCTAGAAAATTTTAATAAAGGTTCGGCTGCATTTTTTTCTCGGTAGTACCGGGTCTCTGTCTGAAGTTTCTAGGAACTTATATACATCAAACTTCCTGCTTACTCGCCTATGCCTTTCCTTTGTGCCTGTACGTTTTTTAGAATTGAACCCCTTACAAAAACAAAAACAAAAATTCTCCCAGAATAGTGAGCACGGTTAATCGCGAACACGGATAATCGAGACACGGTTAATTGAGGTTCTACTGTATTTGTTGATAATTTTTTTTGTAAAATTTGCAAAGACTTCTCAAATGCCATTATTCCTTAAGAAATGCCACGTAAAATACTTTTTATTTGAAATGGTTATCTTCAAAATTGATACGCTCTGAAAGCATTTCTTTAACATTGAATTCACGTTTCCACTCTGGTTGTTGACTTGATAGACAGCACCCTTAACTGCAGGCCAGCTATATCAGGACTTTATTAAAACTATGAAATATATTGTGCACTATTTGAACGAACTATACATGGTGAGCAATACTTGCTATTACTGCAACTGTTCTTTCTGACTGAATGACGCGACACACTCTGAGGGAGGTGTTACTTGCACAGAGAGATGAGCAGAAATGAATGCGTGTGAGCATATAATACACTCTAGGAAGGATGGTGGAGAAGGTAACAAAAGTGTGCTGGCTGATGCAAGGAGAAGCCGTCCCCTTCTCTTGCATGTCAGACTCCTCCCTCGTCCTCTCTCTGATGATAAAGCACGAGAGTGCACTGCCACGTGTAGCAGCATCCTGCTGGCCACTGCATGACCACCCAGTGGCGAGCTTTGTACAGGGCTTGACTACAAGGGTGCAGAATGAGTTGCAACATACATGTTGAATGCTAATTCCTGTCAACATAATACACTTTTAACATTTCACATTTTGAACTGAAATTAATAGTGGAAGGAATATCTTCTTGCAGGGCATCTGTTTTAAAAGGCCGTGTCACGGGGGAGGGGGTGGGGCATTTGCCTTTCCCCCAATGTCACATAGCATAATTGTAGATTCTCGTATCTTACATATATTTAATAAAGTTGGATGTCACTATATCATTTTGTGTGGTATTTTTTACGGGTACAAGTTTTTTGCATGAAACATGTAGATATGAAGCAACATGTATGTGTAAAACAATTGTACAATTGTTTTTAAAACAAAATTTTGGGAAGGAACCATTTTTCCAGAATAAATGGTGCCAAATTCTTAACACAACCTTTCTTTTATCCCATTTTAACTACTGAAAAAGGTTCAGAGGCCCTTATCTTTATGCTATGAGAGCTTGAAATGAATTAAGAACCATGCTGTGTATCTCAGCATATAAATGTTCTGGTAATGCAACATTTTTCCAGGAAAGGTATATAAAGAAAAAAGAACACTTATCTACTGCCGCCACTTTTATCCTATTAAATATGTACACGCAGAAAAAAAAATGCAAATGGTTATTAAAAATAGCATTTTTAGTTTCCATGCACAGTTTCCATAAAGGGGAAGGAGAAAATCATGATGTGACATCTGCATTTTAATTCATTGGCTGGCATTGTGTGTAAATATATATAATTTGCGAGTTCAGCTCCCCAAAAATGCATATCACAGTCTTGGGAGGGCCCACCACAATGCTGTAATCAGGTGTGACATTGAGGCATTAAGAATTTGGGAATTGCTCTTAACATGACTTCGATGCTACTAGTATATATAAATAATATATAAGTTTTTTATAAAATTTTTGTGTTGGATGAGGGTTTCGGAAAACTGCTGCTGATTTATATTTCACAGCTAGCAAATTATTAATTTTATCAGTGTGCGAGAAATATATCGTATTTTAAACCAATTTTACTGAATTAAAAAAAAAAAGCAATTGTGATGAAAGAAATGTTGATTATTAAAAACTGCCTTTGTTGACATAAATAATTATTGTTGATCAATTGTTTATTTCTAGGCACTCGGCAAAACAAATTCACATAACATGACTGATAATGTGCAGTCAAGAGAACCGAACCTTTATAATTGCAAGAAGTTAAATAATTAGAAGTGCCACTAAAAGTTGCTGTGACACTTACTGAATAATTGCCATCTATGATCTTATTAATATTTTCGTTACTGCAGCTGTTGGAGAGCTGTAGAAAGAAGGTCAAGTTTTTCAGTGAAAGGTAAACGCATGAAGACTTTTGTGAACTTCATGTTATGCTCAGTTCAGATCAACAGAACTGTGCTACATGTACTGTAAAAAAATCATTTAATGCAGCTGTCTAGTGCGGGATGGGTCAAGCAAAAATGATAGGGCTTTAAATGTTAAATAGTTTTGGGCATGTCTCTGGCACCTTTCATAATACCACTTTCTAACAAAAAAACATTTTATCCAATTTTGCCCGGACCACACTGCTACAAAAAGTTTTTTGTAAAATTTTTAAAACCCTGAAAATTGTAGGTAAATTGAGATTTGTAAACTCAAAAAAACACAAACTCTTATTAATTTACTCTTAATTGCTCTTTTGTAGCTTTGTTCCTTTCATCAAAAAGCACAAAGCATTTTTTGTTTGAAAGCGATATTGTGAAAAGTGACCAAGACACGCCTAAAACCATTTACCATGTAAAACACTATCCTTTTGTTTGGACGGTCCCACACTAGGCAGTGCCGTTAAGTATGCCAGCTAAGAATTATAGCCAACACTGAGGAAGCTGGTGACTAAAAAATTATATTGTTTGTTTTAATTATTATTTAAGATACAATTTTGTGTTCTTTCTGTTACTTTGCAATTGGCAACACTGCTGATTTGCAGAAAGTTTTTGAAACCAGGAATTTTGAGTTAGCGTGTGTTTCGTACAACTGTGTATGTATTCATACTATTCCATATATATTAATGTTGTGCATAGGATGTTTAATATGTTACATATACGTAGTATATATGCTGTTCCAGTATACACAAGATGATTCAAGACAATTTGACCCAACTGAGAGAGCCAATTACTCTGGTCAATAGGAGTAAAAGTGACATACCAATACGGGCGGTAATCACAATACATAAAGAATTTATTAGAGGAGGGTGAATATTTAGAGAAAGTAATTAATTAAAAAATTATGTATTAGGAGACTAAAAACAAACATGTTGTGGTAACAATGCACTGTTTTGTTAGATGTAATTGTAAGTAATATAAAGATGGTAATCACCTTTTACAGGAGATGTTCAAACATGCCACCTCTGGCATTAATGCATTTTGCTGCATGCCTCTGAACCACAGCATTGCTTGCCTGTCTTAGATGTGGGTGGCTGGAGCATCCCCAATATGAAGAAGTTGTGTGTCTAGCTTTTCAACCTTTTATTGGCAGACAAGATCTTTTATGCACTCTCAAATGCAATAATTTGAAAGGAGTAAGATCAGGTGACCTTGCCGGTCACTGTATCTGCCTGGGTAATGTTCATTGAGGTATGTTTGCACCATACTGGTAAAATGGGTTGGTACATTGTTGGAAGTGCGTGCATGGCAGTGTTGTTAATATCACTTTTTTTCAACAACTGTGGAAATTTGTCCTATAGAAACTGAAAATACACATTCCCTGTCAGAAGTCCCTGAAAGATGAACACTCTGCTTAGCTAATCACAGATAACCTCACGCCACACATTCACATGGAAGCAGTGTGGAAAACTGGTCCCCACAGTGATATATGGATTTATTTCCAATCAAACATGAGCAGTATGTGTGTTCTATGCCATATCTGGTAAATTGTGCTTCATCACAGAGTAAAGTGTACGTGCACGATCACAATGTTGAATGCGTTGTGACACGACACACACAGAATGGATACATGCCTTTGTCATGTGATGTTTGCCGTACTCATGACCGGGAACATAAGCATATGCATGTTCTTCACGTACTAGCATGTGGACTGCGCTGTATCGTGGCAATGACGTTCTCTTGCTCATCCACATCCTGTTGAATGGCTCTCACAGGATACGCAAGTACTTGGAAGAGATCCAGTCTCTCACAATGTACGGAACACTGAGGTAAACATTTTCCAATGTGGAACTGTGTGACTGGGAAAACATAACTGGTATTCCACACAAGCAGCAGTAGCATGTCCATCACAGATGTCATACATGAACGCCATATTGACATACTCATCACTTGTAGACATTATTGGTATCGTGGATGTTGTGAGATGCATGGAACTGCAGCATTCACTGTCGCGTAGTACATCCAAGTATGATCTATGTCTGACTAAGCCCGCGCCACCGTTCAGTGTACGGAGCAAGCACTTCACATTGGCTCAGTCCTGCACATCATCGTAACACCATATGCACAGTGAATTAAACCATGGAAATATTACATTTCTCACTCTTATTGGCCAGGGTAAGCAGTTCNGTAACACCATATGCACAGTGAATTAAACCATGGAAATATTACATTTCTCACTCTTATTGGCCAGGGTAAGCAGTTCGTTCAGTTATGTCATGTCATCCTAAACCACTTTGTATTATTGTTGTGTGTAGGATGTGTATATTTGTGCGTGGAAAATAACTGGCGTAGAAAGTACACCTAAAAACAATGCACAACCATGCATCATTTGTCCTGCGGTTGATTGTTTGAGTTACAGGCCTGCATGGGTCAGCATCAGGTATTATCATAAACCTTTTAGATATTTACTNCTACGGTTGATTGTTTGAGTTACAGGCCTGCATGGGTCAGCATCAGGTATTATCATAAACCTTTTAGATATTTACGTATAGTGTGTAGTGTATTATTTTTACTGGCTACTAACTTTTGAAACAAATTGTAAATTCTGTAACTCCTGGGCCAAAGCTAAATTTTTTAATCTGTTTAGGGTGTTTCCCTCAATTTTGTGAATGAGTCACGGGAAGGTAACTTTTAAGTTTTCTTTTATAATGCATCATCCTTTATTAGCCCCATTCCAGAATCTCCAGACGAGGTCGATGGCAGACAGAACAAAGATGACCAATTATGTGACAATCTGTGATCTCTGGTGCAAGGCCCCTAATAAAACATATCATTGAATTGGTGATTGAACTTGGGAACCCACCATTACTTCCCATGCAGAATGCATTATTTCGATAGGATCCGGATGCGGGTTAATGCCCTTTCAAATGTTCACACTCGTCCATTCCTTTTTCTTCCATGAAAGAGATTATTTCGTCTTTTAGATCCCAAACCNCCCTTTCAAATGTTCACACTCGTCCATTCCTTTTTCTTCCATGAAAGAGATTATTTCGTCTTTTAGATCCCAAACCCGTTCGAAAATCCGTCCTGCACTGAGCCACCTTACTTTAGTGTAGTAAAGTACATCAGAATATTCAGACTGCAATANCCTGCACTGAGCCACCTTACTTTAGTGTAGTAAAGTACATCAGAATATTCAGACTGCAATAAGTCAAGAAACTCTTGAAATTTTATATGATTGAGTGCTCGTGAACAAATGCTATTAACAAGCTTAATAACATCATCAAGCACATGTTTCATGTCTAGAGCAGTTTTACACAGAGCTTCTTGATGTATGACACAATGAAGAAACACAACTTCGTTCCCAGGAAATGATTCCTTAAACAGGCCTACAAAACCAGATTTCATCCCTGTCATATTCGGTGCTCCATCAGTAGTAATGTTACAAATATTGGTCAAAGGTACTTTCAAAGACGTGATGGTTTCTTGAAATTCTTGAAAAATGTCAGATCCTTTTGTCGTTCCCTTTAATGAACGCATGCAAGCTAATTCTTCAGTAACACAAAAGTTGTTATCAATCCCTCTTATAAATATCAGTAACTGAGCTGTGTCAGTTATGTCCGTACTTTCATCCAACGCAAAAGAACAGAATTTAAACTCGCTTATCTTTGACTCTAGTTGTGAGACAAACTGCTTATCAATTACATTAATTCTAGAAGTAATTGTTCCTCGAGACAAACTTACTGTCTCAAAATCCTTTGCTTTGTCAGGACACAAAATGTCACATACTTGGAGCATACAAGTTTTTACAAATTCACCATCAGAATATGCTTTGCTACTTTTTGCAATATTGTNACCATCAGAATATGCTTTGCTACTTTTTGCAATATTGTATGCTACAACGTAATTGTCATGTGTAGCTGGCTTTTGAGAACAGCTTTGTTTTTTTAAATTATTTTGCTGACCTGACAGTTTTTTACGTAGAGCTCCTGCTTTTTGCTTCCGTTCTTCTTCGATCATAGTTTCAGAAGTGTCGTAAGAGGTTGAATTCCTTGAATACGGCTACAGCTTCATTGCAAATGAGGCACAAAGGTTTATCCTTAATAGGAGTGAAAAAGTATTTCCAAGTCCATCATCTTTGAAAACACGACATTCTGAATCAACTTTACGTTTTTTACTTGCCATTGTAACGATCAAAAATGTCAACAAACCCTACAACAAAGCAAAACTATAGAAACACAAGCCAGACACACAGCCGCGGAGGTGACTTGACACTGACTACGCGACTGTCCGAACTACACTGACTACGCGACTGTCCGAACTACACTGACTACGCGACTGTCCGAACTACACTGACCTCAAGGTTCTCAAGAACAGACGAAACAAAAATGGTAGCGCCCGATTCGTTCCGAACTTAGCCTAGCAACACATGCATTGTGCTCCACATCGCCATGCTACCGATCTACAGACATCTACTACGGCACTACGCAAACTTAGTTAACATTAGATGCGATAATACCGTACTTAAAACGCTATGAGAAGGAAACCGTTATTCTATTCTAGCTACGCAGAAAATACATTTTGTCCTATGTGTAATTGTAGGGGTTATTCAAAACCATGTTGCGGGCCGGACTGACTAGCCCGAAGGGCCGTACTTTGCCCATGACTGGCTTATGTGTTTGTGTATCTATATTAGTTACACATATATAAATTCTGGGCCACCAAAGTTTTTCACAGGCCAGTGATTATTTTTAAACTATCAAAGAAAAAAGTTTCCTTGAAAAAACCAAAACTGTACCAACCGACCAGTAATTGAACAGTTTGATATTTGGCCAAATGACTGTTGATTCCTGTTTGTTCTATTCCCTGACCAACATCAGAAGTAAAAGCCCTCATGAATATACACATACGTTATATGGCAGCCAGTTTTTCAGTGAGTCCACTGAATTTCTAAAAAAAATTCTTTGGTGTTTTACAAGGCAAACGTAAGTTTGCAGCTGATTAAATTCCAAATTTTTTCATGCAAGGTTAAAGAATAAAAGTGAGTTCCAATACATAAACATACTCAAAATGCTGTGCTGGGATGTAAAGTATTTCATTATATTTCAAACATTTAATACATAAAATAAATGTTGCATTAATATTAGTCTACACTACAGCAAATTAATTCCACATCAGTTACATGTTATACAATGACTGATGGAAAAATATTCCCTGAAATGTGATGCACCACCCCCAGATTAAATGAGATTTTGGATGGCCGTAGGATATAATTAAATGGTTAGTTACGTTCCAAATACAGTGAACTCCCTATCTACAATTTTACAGAAAACTGTCAAAAAATTTCCACACATCTGGGATTTCATTAGATGAGGCTTCTGACATGTACATCAATAAAATACGACTTCTAACCTTATCATATTTCATGTTGAGTGTAATGAGAGCTGTACATTATTTGTGAATAAAGTTTACCAAATAAAATAAAAACGAGAATTACTGCATTGGTATTATAATAATACATAAAAAAAAAACATTTCACCTCAACCCATTTCAATATAGAATATAACACTACAGAATACTGTACATAACTGATTGTAATCCAACACTGAATGCAAGCCAAATTTTGAATGTCCCGTGTGCATTCAATCAGCTGAGAGCGCGTAGAGTGGTTATCGACCGGCAGTGTGTTCACAACAGGCGAGACGAAGGTGAAGCTTCAGCGGTGGAATGAGTGATGCAATGTACCTCTTCACTTCCAAGCAAGGACACCACACTGGTTGCTAGGCAACAAGCTCCTTGCCAGCCATGTAAGGGGAGGAAATGAACTCTGCCAGATATCATTGAGGACAACCAAAGTTTGACATCCAGGCCGCAGATCTTCTATCAACAGTAACTTCGGCAATGCCATGCTCGTGTGTAGTTGAAGTAAGTAATGATATTACACTTAAAAAAAATGAGCAATTTCGAGACACAGATTAATAAATAAGGCAATTAAAATTTATTTCTTCATGATTTTCAACAATTAATCATTCAAAACTATGTCCTCTGATTTTCCCATACACCTACATCTGTTACGAGTTACGCTGCACTCAGACTCTGTGCTTACACATTATTAGACAACAAAAGGTGTTGAATAGGCTTTTACAGGATATCAGTTCATTCAAAAGATGTACGTCTATTGAAATAAATGAATATAAATCCTCAGATCTCCCTGCAAGACGTTACTGAAAATGAACTTTACGCTTGTAATACAAGTTGCTTAATGTTAAAACAATTTTTGGCGACAAAGCGAGGTCAAGTATATCTACACTTCTGGGCATATTCTTTTATTCGCAAAGATGCTGTCCATAGAGTTAAATTACTACTTTGTTATAAAATTATGTTGATCTTACACCACATACGACTAAACACAGACTTTACGGGGGAAAAATGACCTTTAATCACAAAATAAAACTGCAAAAATAATTCCTCGCTAAAATGTATTGTGTAACAGTTTCAGGCAAAATCATTTAGTTGTCAGACCTGGCAGAGCACTTGACAGGATAACCCTGCATCGTTAAACTGAGATCACATGGTTTTTTTTAATGCTTCATGCACTCTACCTATTGCCCTCTCACCAGGCATAGCAGAGAAAGACTGCAGTTTTTTTTGCTATATAACAGCTTCCCCTCCCAATGGCACATAAGAGGAGCAAGACAGGTGCGTCGCAGATAGGGAGAGATGGATAAGGGATGCTATGATAGTTGCAAGGTAACCACTTCCCTCTCTCAGGCGTGTAAGGGCAGGGTGGACGCCAGACTCATTGTGTCGCCGACACCATCGTCTGAACTGAAGAGCAATGCACTGCAGTGATAGCAAACCGGGACGTTTTGCGTATTCCACATCCAGTTATTAGACGTTTGCATAAACAGGCAGGTTAAAAACAATTGTTGCGGGAAACCTTAAGAGAGAGAGAACCAAAAGATATTTTGATAGATGCAATATCTGATAAATAATAAAAGCAGGTAATGTCGTCATTATTTTGCAGGGACCACTGAAAATTAACTGTGGATACGGTTAATCGGTGCATGTGTTTTCTATACATCAAGAGTCCACTGTACCTGTGGTCAAAATTAGTTTTTTATAGTAGATTGAAAAAGTACAAGTCAATCACCCTAAGTCTGTATTAAACCTCCACTTACAACATCCTGAATACAGGTATTCTATTCTTTGGCTATAATGGAAACAACAAATACTGTAATGCAATTCTACAGTAGTGACTTATCGGTTCTCTGTCTCCTTATCCAGAAGTCTACTATTANACAACAAATACTGTAATGCAATTCTACAGTAGTGACTTATCGGTTCTCTGTCTCCTTATCCAGAAGTCTACTATTAAACACCATCAATGTACACCTGGAATACTCTGTTGTTGCCAGTGATGATTATGGCGTTATATTCACCACTGAGTTTAATACAACAATTATTGGTGCATTCACTCTTGATAGACTGTTCTATTCTAAATCGTATAATTAAAAAAAGTCTGTGAGAACTACCCGACCATTACTGGGTCCANTCTTGATAGACTGTTCTATTCTAAATCGTATAATTAAAAAAAGTCTGTGAGAACTACCCGACCATTACTGGGTCCGTGGTTGTGATTGCTAAGGAGGTTAAACAAGCAATGAGGTAGTCTGTGTGACAAGACTGTTTCTGTGCAAGATCCAACATGATTCTATTTCAACAATACCCTGCTGTTTTTCTGAACCCAACGTCACAATTATTTAACAACATGATCTCCCAAACTGCATTTTTCCCCTGGGGACCTGGTATGTGCAATTTGTAGACAATTGTGCAACTTATTTACTGCATGCCGGGTTTCCCAGTTATTGCATCAAGTTCATGATACGTGTTGCTATGAGATATTCAGTGGCAAGATGATTGTCCATCACGGTGGTCGCAATGCAGGCTGACGGTATTTTCCGTAGGCATTTCAGTAAGTTTCGAGGTGCAAGCATCCATGCAGTCAAGGCACTTGATTTACATTCTCTTGTTCTTGGAGCAGCGAACCGCAGGGACCAACATGTTTAGTCCATTCGTAGAAAATTAACAAAACAGCGTGTTATTGTTTATCTCCTTCATTCCTCAACCGTAACCATTCATTATTTCTCTCTACCACGATTCACTACGGTAAAGTTACAGTTGGATTGATAGCTTTGAATACGTTCACACCCAGCGGATGGCACAGGCTGTCTGGTACATCTTTCCCCACAGGCATTGATACATCACCTAAAAAAACAAGAACACACACGATACTATTCCATTTACTTTGTTAAGTAAGGAGTAGCTTATGACTATGAAGCCATCTTGTCCATCTATGTGGTGCCAGTATATGAATGTCCTCCCTCTTTCCAAAATAAAACTTTTGAAGCCATACACCAAATTTTCATCTTCACCAAGATGTTCACGACTGTCAGAAAACCATAAGTGACCCTTTTCTTTTTGATAGATTGTGTGGTTGATTTCCCAACACAACGTTAAAAGGATTTTGCAAGAGACGAAATCATGTCTCATGTCATGAGCATATTGTTCCATTAAAATTGCAATACATGTAATTTTAATAAATAATAATGTAATATTTACAGGGAACCCTTGATTTCATGGACTATATGGGGGAAGGTCCATCCATTATTGTAGATTCTCTGGTATTGCAGAGGGAAATATAAATGTATTTTGTCATTCAAAACCAGTGTAATTATACAGCAGTTGCAACATAACAAAGAATTATACGTATAACATTTAACTACATCCTGAATAAATAAAAACCATCAGGAGCACGCTGGTCTGTTTTCCTTTGTGCCTGTCTATTGTGGTTCACCCCTGAGTGTACTGTGCTTATTTTTCTTTTGTGGGTGGAGAGTGACACACACTCCGGCAGCGTAGCGCCGAAAGAGTCGCCTACCCTCCTGTTTTTCACGAGCCCAGTCATGGAGAACCAGAGGGTGTGGTGTGGGTGTGCGTACATGCAGTGTCCGTAGACAGCCACACTGTGTTTACGTACATATTTATGAGTCGCATGTGGCAAAACCAGGTGGGAAGCCTTTCTTTATGCAGGAGTAAACATTATCCAAGGTGCATCCCGCGGAAGTAATGTCTGCATGTAGGTGTGCACACATGTAAAATAACAGATTAGGAATATTACGAAACTGGTTCTTCACTATTCCGATTCACTATAGAATAGATTCTATTTACAATTATAAAAAAAGGCATATTTCAAAAATACATTTGAATATACATATTAGCTTCGATAAAATAATAATACGTAGACTATATTATTTTGTGCTGACACAATATTTTTGATACAGTATAAACATTATTTACTTCCAAAACTCAAAGCAACCACAACATCCACTGGATTACATATTGTACTTCAGCTCAGTTTTTGTGAGCTGACCTGAGGCAAAATGTGCCAATCACTACCAAAGCCAACAGTACTAGGAACCACTCTGTAAATAATTTTCTACAAAGCAAGATTAAGACATTAATTTTTGTTTAATGTTTTTAATACATTTCTTTAAAATTTACATAAAGTATACTAATATATTTTATCGCTCGTTATGTTGCAAACTAGCAAGTTGTGATTGCTTACAATATGGTGCCCAGAATATGATGATTGCTGTTGTCGCGTTGATATCAGACATAAAATTCCAAGTAGTTTTGGATTTATTAAAATTTTCCTATCATCAAATAGCACAACTAAAAATTTTTTAAGGCACAATTGTGTAAAAGAATTGTCATTTGAGGTGACATGTGGTTTATGTGTGAGTGGAGAATGACTATTATTTTTTATCCCGTGAAACCAATATGTATAACGAGTTTGAGTATCAAAATTATAAAATATATAATAGGACAATGATTACTTAGGGAGTTGTTTTCAAAACAATCCATATAGGCAATAAACAAATACTGAAAATGGTAGGCTAACTGCTATATGGCATAATAACCTCACCTAGCACATGTGCGCCTGTCTACAACAATTATTAACGTTAAATCAGATGTCCGTTAATTGGAGGTCTGCAAAATTAAGGGTTCACTGTAAATCTGATGTACAGAAAATTTGGTGATACAACGAACAATTTCTCAAGTTTTATACTTGTGTTTCTCAATATTCATTATAATTGGTTTTCGGAATATTTTATATGCCACAGAGAAAGTTGGTTGATGCCCTTTCAACACTACAATAATTCGCTGAACTAAATGGTTTTTCCAATATTGTCCGGGCCTGTTCATTAAAACTTGGTATGTTGGCAATACCCACTGCAATCATTTAACAGTTAAGGTTCGCCAATATATAAAACAGTGCCATGTGCAAAAATAAAACTTTTCATCTAGTATTAGGAACTACTGAACAGACTGCCAACAAATTTGGCACACACGTATTTTGCTACAGTTGGCCTTCAAAACTTATATGGTTTTTATTAGTACAACAATTTTTTTTTCAAAATGGCTGCTTTATAAACATTTTACATTGGTAAGCTATATCTACAGAACTATTAAACCCATTTCTCCACAATTCGTGTACATACTGTTAAAAATTAATTTTCTTTTTTGTAGTTTATTTTCCCTGCTATTGTGAAAGATAGCATAAATTGAAATAAACCACTTTTATATAATTTTTCTTAAACCACAAATTTCAACAAATTTTTATGTACGTGAACATGGCGGACTAACAGTTAGTTACAGCATTTGGTCAAAATAATAAATTAGTAATAAAAAATAAAGCTTTTACCCTGAGGGCATGTAGCCATTGCTACAAGTAAATCCATGTCTGCGATGAATTCTATATAATCTCCTTTTTGTGCAGGACTTGCTTTTGT
>NQII01011332.1:0-19126 GCA_002778355.1 Clitarchus hookeri
GGAGTAAATAAAGTGACGATAGTTGTCTCTCTATTGCTAGGAACACTCTCTTATCTTCTACCTCCTCTCTTCTAGCTGCTCAAGCAATCAGTACTTCCCTCCACCTTTCTTTGTTTCCATGATGCTGCTCCACCTGGCAACAGGATGATATACAACATAGGCAGAGGGAGGAGTAAATAAAGTGACGATAGTTGTCTCTCTATTGCTAGGAACACTCTCTTATCTGCTACCTCCCCTCTTCTAGCTGCTCAAGCAATCAGTACTTCCCTCCACCCTTCTTTGTTTCCATAATGCAGCTCCACCTGGCAACAGGATGATATACAATATAGGCAGAGGGAGGAGTAAATAAAGTGACGATAGTTGTCTCTCTATTGCTAGGAACACTCTCTTATCTGCTACCTCCCCTCTTCTAGCTGCTCAAGCAATCAGTACTTCCCTCCACCCTTCTTTGTTTCCATAATGCAGCTCCACCTGGCAACAGGATGATATACAATATAGGCAGAGGGAGGAGTAAATAAAGTGACGATAGTTGTCTCTCTATTGCTAGGAACACTCTCTTATCTGCTACCTCCCCTCTTCTAGCTGCTCAAGCAATCAGTACTTCCCTCCACCCTTCTTTGTTTCCATAATGCAGCTCCACCTGGCAACAGGATGATATACAATATAGGCAGAGGGAGGAGTAAATAAAGTGACGATAGTTGTCTCTCTATTGCTAGGAACACTCTCTTATCTGCTACCTCCCCTCTTCTAGCTGCTCAAGCAATCAGTACTTCCCTCCACCCTTCTTTGTTTCCATAATGCAGCTCCACCTGGCAACAGGATGATATACAATATAGGCAGAGGGAGGAGTAAATAAAGTGACGATAGTTGTCTCTCTATTGCTAGGAACACTCTCTTATCTGCTACCTCCCCTCTTCTAGCTGCTCAAGCAATCAGTACTTCCCTCCACCCTTCTTTGTTTCCATAATGCAGCTCCACCTGGCAACAGGATGATATACAATATAGGCAGAGGGAGGAGTAAATAAAGTGACGATAGTTGTCTCTCTATTGCTAGGAACACTCTCTTATCTGCTACCTCCCCTCTTCTAGCTGCTCAAGCAATCAGTACTTCCCTCCACCCTTCTTTGTTTCCATAATGCAGCTCCACCTGGCAACAGGATGATATACAATATAGGCAGAGGGAGGAGTAAATAAAGTGACGATAGTTGTCTCTCTATTGCTAGGAACACTCTCTTATCTGCTACCTCCCCTCTTCTAGCTGCTCAAGCAATCAGTACTTCCCTCCACCCTTCTTTGTTTCCATAATGCAGCTCCACCTGGCAACAGGATGATATACAATATAGGCAGAGGGAGGAGTAAATAAAGTGACGATAGTTGTCTCTCTATTGCTAGGAACACTCTCTTATCTGCTACCTCCCCTCTTCTAGCTGCTCAAGCAATCAGTACTTCCCTCCACCCTTCTTTGTTTCCATAATGCAGCTCCACCTGGCAACAGGATGATATACAATATAGGCAGAGGGAGGAGTAAATAAAGTGACGATAGTTGTCTCTCTATTGCTAGGAACACTCTCTTATCTGCTACCTCCCCTCTTCTAGCTGCTCAAGCAATCAGTACTTCCCTCCACCCTTCTTTGTTTCCATAATGCAGCTCCACCTGGCAACAGGATGATATACAATATAGGCAGAGGGAGGAGTAAATAAAGTGACGATAGTTGTCTCTCTATTGCTAGGAACACTCTCTTATCTGCTACCTCCCCTCTTCTAGCTGCTCAAGCAATCAGTACTTCCCTCCACCCTTCTTTGTTTCCATAATGCAACTCCACCTGGCAACAGGACAATAGACAACATAGGCAGAGGGGTTAGTAAATAAAGTGACGATAGTTGTCTCTCTATTGCTAGGAACACTCTCTTGTCTGCTACCTCCCCTCTCCTAGCTGCTCAAGCAATCAGTACTTCCCTCCACCCTTCTTTGTTTCCATAATGCAGCTCCACCTGGCAACAGGATGATATACAATATAGGCAGAGGGAGGAGTAAATAAAGTGACGATAGTTGTCTCTCTATTGCTAGGAACACTCTCTTGTCTCCTACCTCCCCTCTTCTAGCTGCTGAAGCAGTCAGTACTTCCCTCCACCTTTCTTTGTTTCCATGATGCTGCTCCACCTGGCTATAGGACAATAGACAACATAGGCAGAGGGGGGAGTAAAGAAATTGTATGGAATTAAACTGGAAAAGAGATACTTTTCTGTCCCTTCTCCTAAAAGGAATAGAAAAGCCATTTACATTCTTCTGCTCTTTCTACGTGACATTTGTGAAAAACAAAATTGGAAATTTTTACTTCTGTTCTAACTTTGAGAACAGGAATGTTATTATTATAGCAAGCGAGTACACAAAAAGTCACACATTCTTAACGAGAATATTAACCTTGTATAGAATATAGAACATGATGCTGCATTAAAATATAATCGCTGTAGTGAATTTGTTGTTATATTCCATGCTCGTTAGGATGGTGTTTCACTAAACTCCTGGGGGTTTTAGGTATAGAAGTGTTTATATATAAAAAAAATGGTTTAGTGTTTTGGAAAAGTTGCTAAAGATAAGGTGGGAATATGCATCGAAAGTACCAATGTTTCAAAATATTATTATTGGTATCCAAGGGTTACAAAAACTGAAATACATAAAGAATATAAACTGTAAATTCTTACACAGCACTCGAGAATGGATTGGGAATAAACCTCAAAAAATGTTTCAGCGAGCAGGTAATCCATTTTGAAAAATGTAATCTTCTCCCCCAACCTTTAATTTAAATAAATTAAAACTGGTGTTGCCTGTCACCATAATGGTTTAAAGTTGTCGGAACCCTGAGCATGCGTACTGAGTCCCATCTCCATAGCCTAAACTGTCTAGGAGGTATAGGAATTTAAATCAACCCTCCCGCCATTAAAACTTCTCTTAAAATTATACATTTAGTGGACAGCTCTAAAAACTAGAAATTTTCTAAAATCGTTAAAATTTATGAAACTCCCCCTTAAGGAATACTTTACTGCCAAATTGCAAGTCCGTGACACAAATGGGAAGGAATCTGCGAGCAGACAAAAATCTGAAGTGACAAAATGTATACCCTGCATCAAATGATCTCCAAGCAGGAAGGGCGGGGGGATGTGAAAGAAGGGCGGGATTTGGTACTGAGAAGGCGAAGTATCCCCCCCCCCCNCAAGTCACGAGGGGGGGTGGGCTCAGCGCGGCACCTAACTTTGTGGTTTTTGGTACCAAACTTTCATTCTTCATAAATATATGGATTGTAGACAAAATAAACTACTTTTATTAAAACAAAATAGCACCAGCCTCTAGTTGTAACATTTAAAATAAAACAAGTCCAAGAATGAACTGAACACAGAATTTTCCAACTTCTGTGAAACATTAAAGAGGTGGGAGATTAACCAGAGTTACCTTGGGTTCTTAGCCGAAGGCAGACAGTAGATTAGAAATGATGGTAAATTGATGAATTTAACATAACATTAGAACTTGAGTTTTGCGTAAATAAGTAATTCGGGAAGACTAGTATTTATTGTCTGGCTTCATTTCTAGCATCCGCCAGATCTAACACTTTCCATTGCAAAACTCTCACAGTTAAGTGCTTAGTTCAGATGGCATAATGATTAGAATAAATGTAATATTAGACCATACGCTGCCTGTTGATGGCCGAACCCTACAGGTGGGAAGTGAGGACTTGAACCAGCAGCCTCGAGCAAAAACAAAGCTCTCGGGGAGGGAGGTGTCTCTGCTTTATTTTGCTTACTAAAGATGTGGTGTGTAATTTGAGACATCCATTGTAAAAATGTATTATTATTTAATGAAGCAATGCAAGTGTACCTCAACATTGCAAGGAAAACGATTATAGGTTAGCTTATTTGGAAGTGGTCAATAACATTAATAAGCAAATATAAGCCAGTAACAGGCGCATACATGCACACATACATGTGCACCACACACATACAGTTCATATATAACATAAACAGTAGTAGAAATATTGAAGATTCATACATACCATCGTTTGCTTGGTAAGCTGATTCTGCAACAGTGCATTACGGCTTTAAAAACAACACAGCTCTACATATTTTAATTCTTCGTTAGGTTTTAATTAGCTTATAGTTGTATTTAAATACTGAAACTAGTTTACAAATACAGCCTTACGTGTTAGAAGGTCAAGAAGTAAGTAGCATATGATAACACAGTGCTTTCTTGTAATGACTGGGTTTCTTGTCTATTTAAAGTGGGTGTTGCCTGGTATAATCATGTTCTAGTAAGAGTGTTTATTTATTATTTTAATGCAAAAAATTAATGTTTTCTTTGGTTCTGTTTTGACTATAACCTTGTGGTTACATATCATTTCACCCTGGGTTGAGTATCCTATGTGCTTATTTTATACAAGTAATTTAAGTTGCATTTATTGTAGTTTAATTTTGTGTCTTTAACTATCCAAGTGTATAAAAACATAATTTTTCTCTTTCATTCCTGCATTGCACTGTTCTCCTTGTATCTCATTAAGTAGTTTTCATATGTTCTTAGGCGGCAATTTTGAATGTATTTGCCTTAGTATGTTAAGTCATTAGGTTCAGTTATCTGTGACTTGAGCTAGAAATTACGGTTCCTTCCTCTTGTAAAAGAGAACTTTTGGTGTCTTTGTTATGTTCAGCTCAGCCCAAGTTTAGGGCAATGTGGGATTATAATTTCATACTGTAAAGTTGCGTCTCGTTAGTTAAAACATATTTGGAATATAGCAGCCTCAAAGGTTAGGCGCCATCTTGTAACGTTCAGCCGCTTACACTGCCGAATGTTTACTTGCCACGCTAGCTCAACGTAGAATACACGAGACTCAGTTAATTGAACATAGTTAATTATGAAATAAATTTAAAGTTCCAAGTTAGTTTGTTTTATACTTTATATTTATTTAACAAATTTTCACAGTTCACAGATGAATTAGCGGTATTCAGAGTACGAACCGTCCAGATATAAATATACAGGTACCGAACAGCGTCACAGTGGTTTAACTGGCCCGAAGAATAAATAATTACTGCTACCTCCCACACCGGCTGAGAAATGAAATAATATAGTTTAGTTGCCGATGTGGGGGTTCACGTCACACCCGATGCGATCTAGGCTATTATTGTACTACGACGATTACCGTTTTGACCTGCCCTCACGGGCGACTGCCCCGAAGTAACTCTCTCTGACGACTGAAGGAGACTGCTCTACGAGCTCCAAGGGCGACAGATAGACGCCTATTTGTTTTGTCTCGCACCCCCCTCTCCTGAGATAACGGCCTGGCACCCGGCATCTGCCACATGCCACGCACACTCTCCACAATGTTAGGGCCTATTCACAATGCGCAGTCGGCGTTCGCCAGTCGGCAGTCGAATGCAATTCACAATGTGCCATCCATGATTTTGAAATATTGTTTGTAAACATTGCTAGGTTAGTTTTGGAATAAAGAAACACTGGGAAAACGATCTTCTAGCCCCATAATATCCATACACCAAACCCAACTGGAAAGTAACAACTGAATTTTAAGCTAAATTTTGTAAATTACCAAACATAATGTTAATTAAATATTTTAGGGTTATGTACCGGTACTTAACACAACTTGAGACTATCTGTTTGTACAGGTAAATAATGGACAATGATGGTATATTTGTGTTGGCATCTGATGTATCAGTACTTTCGCTGATTTATCACCTTTCATTATTACATTTAATATCTACTAAAGTCAACACGCACGCTATCAAAATACAAATAATAAACAGTCCTGCAAAAAATAATTGTTTACATCATGTGATCGCGAGCACGGCATCTGATTGGTTGGAAATTTTCGGCAGTCTGCAGTCGAGCAGTCGAAGATGAAGATGAACCATCTCCGACTGCCGACTGCACGTTGTGAATATGTGTATTTTAACTAAGCAACTCATCTCTGACTGCCGACTGCCGACTGCCGACTGCGCATTGTGAATAGGCCATTACCGTAACTGACTGCTCCGCACAAACTAATCCTGCGATAAGCGCCCGGCATCCGGCATCAGTCAGCAGCGTCATCACAAACTGAGCGTGTCCCGCTCTCAACACGTTATCATCTGCTGCGCCATCAACAGAAAAAAACTTCTCGTACAACAAAAACTTGTTGACTTTGCCTGAAAATGCGCTGGAGGAACTAAAACTGTAGACGCATTCAAAATCCCGATAAACTAACCTCTCGTTTCATATAAAATTTGGATGACGCAGGAAACTGCGCCAAAGGAACTAAAACTTGTCGACGTCGCTGTTACCAGAAACGAACTAATCTAAGTAATGCTGACACTTTTCAAAACACTGAAAATAACTGACGTTCTGAAATGAAACTGTAATTGGACTACTGAAACATAAACAGCAAACGTCCGCCCATTAACCTCCAAATGCACACGTCTGCTCGACAAACATACACGGGAAACTAGCCACCGCGGCTTTAAACTTGAAACCTGATAAAAATATTACGAAGCTTTCCCGAGCTTCATACACCCAAAAGAATTTTACACCCAAGTCCCGAAAAATTATGAATATTGCGTCATTACAATACGGCAGAATCATCATAATGTAGTTTCAGTACTCCAAAGTCTTTGTTTATTGGCGGAGGTGCGGACTGAATAAATCATCAAACACCACATTTTGAATCTAAATAGACGGATTAATTCTCAAGTGCGACAGTTTGTCTCCAGGCTATAGCCCGGTCAAAATCAACATTCAAGGTTGCAAAAATTCGCATAGAGCTAAAAATTGGTACGAATGTTTGGAACACCATTATAAATGAAATGTGAAAAGTCCCCATCGATCCCACATCTGCAAAAAAATTTATTCAAGGTCAAAGTTTGCAAATATGGGTTTTTTGCATTTTTCAGCCAAACGGTAAGTTTTATCATACTAATAGGCCAGACAAAAATTGTAGATCATGCAATTATCTATACAAATTGTTCTTACACCTTTTTTCCTAAGAGTCACCATTTCTGAGATATAACAATTCAAAAAGTTGAAAAAGTTGTGTTCTTCATAATATGCACACGTTTCCACGCCACCTGTGAGGAAGTGTACTTGGCGCAATTTTTTTAAACTTGGTTTCCCGGTAGGCCTATCCCACAATCTATTGTGGTCCTGTTTAATTCAATAATCGTATCTTAATAGTTCTGTTATCTACAGCTGCATTTTTGCAAATAGAGTTTTAATTCGTTTAATGTAAACTGACAATCATCGCTATTTTCAATGTATGTAAATATTTCTTCCATTGCCAGATTCGTAGCTTCATCTTGAGGACGACCGACTTTACTGATACTTAGCCTCAACAGCAACTGATCAAACCCAATTCAAGCAGTAACAGCTTTTACCACATCATCAGAACGAGTCTGAGCTACTTTCAGAATAGATTCTTTGAATGAAAGTGTAGTTACTTTGAAAATTATACGCCGAGCATCCAGTGCTTTTTTCTTCTCATACTCTTCATTCAATCCATTGCCGCAAAATAAGCAACATTGTTTAAAACAAAAAGCTGATTCACTTACGCGTGCTCTAGTACGAGGAGGACTTATTGTAGATGTACTGGCTTGTTCTTCTTCGTGTTGTCTTTTAACTGCAGCAATAGTACTCTTTCGAGTGTACTTTTTACGACATTGCACATGAATTGTCACAGATTTCAGGTCTTTCAAGTATTCCGATAATTCATCACCTCTTTCAGTACTTGCATCAATTAATGTCTTCATGCCATAATCAACAGTAACAATTTCACTTTCAGTCAAAGGTTTACTACAAATAAAGCACATTTGCGACATTTTTTTTTAAAACTAAAAACGGCACAAACTTGGTCAGGAAATCTTAGCAATACTCACGTGTTTTCACTACGAAGGTATGTTCAAGACTAACAGTATTTCGTTTAGGCCTTCGAAAAAAGAGCAGGTATACGACCGTTGCCACGCGGACAGTGGAATAGGAGACAGATGTTCAAGGTTATACTAGCGTATACAATGAGGGACTGGGTTTCTTTCGAGTTCATATCCTCAGAATTATACTATTTTGTACGTATAAGTTACACAGACCAATATAAAAGTATTTTTACTTGTATTACGGCTCCAGTGATGTATATACGCGGCGTACTTGTGCATATTATGAAGAACACAACTTGTTCAACTTTTTGAATCGTTATATCTCAGAAAGGGTGACGCTTAGGAAAAAAGGTGTAAGAACAATTTGTATAGATAATTGCATGATCTACAATTTTTGTCTGACCTATTTGTGTGATAAAACTTACAGTTTGGCTGAAAAATGCAAAAAACCCATATTTGTGAACTTTGACCTTGAATAAATTTTTTTGCAGATGTGGGATCGATGGGGACTTTTCACATTTCATTTATAATGGTGTTCCCAACATTCGTACCAATTTTTAGCTCTATGCGAATTTTTGTAAGCTTACCCCTATTTTTTGAGCTAACTTACTACGGCAACGACTATGTTATCATGTTGGCACCTACCCAGTGTAACCATCTACTGCATATTTGTGTGTATAATTTAGATTTTGTGCATGGAAATATTCTGTTGCAAAAATCTGAACTACAAATTTTCAACTAAATTTTAAAATTTCTGCATTATATTGGTGATTAGTTGGACCCAGGAGTCCATTAGTTTCTTGCTAATATCAGAACTAGGCTATGCTGGACATAACATTTCTGTTTTTTATTTATGATTTTTATTTTGACATTGGGCCTATTTGTGAGATTTTGTTAACAAAACCCGCCATCAGATGATTTTTGAAAAAAGAATGAAATATTGCTATTAAATATGAGAAATGCCCTAATAAGTAATTTGAATATATAATTGAATAATAGTTTAATATTAAATTAATGGGCATCACATTTTATTTGTCTTTCAGTTACCAGCAAATATTATGGAAACGTAATATTGTTTTATTTTCTAGTCTGTATATGTTCTGATTTCTTTCAGCAAATCACGTCGATGGTTTTTTTTGGACTGTATGAATTTGTATGTGTTTTGCCATATTTCTATTCCCCCCACCCTCTTGCTGTTCTCGCAACCCGTTTTCTTTCTCCTTGCACATGGATAAATATTTGTAGTCCTTCACAGTTCACACATTATTTACTTACACTTTAATTCTACTTAATGGTATATGTGTTCAAATGTGAATATACACACGCAGCAATACGCATATACACACATATATCGTAAGTGTACAGTACTGATGTTTATTGTTTCAGCCATGCTAGGTCAAAGTTTGTTTAATATTTGTGTGATCACTGAAGTCAGTCTGACGTAATAACTGATGATCTAGAATAGACAACGTGGTTACCCATCCTTAAAAAGACACTCATCACATGAACTCCTTACACAACTTGTCACCAGGACAACTGACAAGCGACTGAGGCTACAAGATGAGTCCAGTCCTGTGCTCATTAGCATAATGCAGTGTCATAGAGCATAAATTATGTTCATACTTGACTTGCCTTCATTGAGAAGTGATCACGGTTGCATGTGAAAACGTGACTAAACTGCATCTCCCCTTATATTTTCTAGCCTCAATTTTTGTTAAATTATATCCTATATTAGTTTACACAATACTTCAGATACCTAATGATACTCTGTAGTATACTACTTGTTTTTTATTTGTTTTTTACTGCTGAACATGGTTTTAACATCTAAGATCCTATGTCACTTAAATATTGACACAATATAAATGAAGTGAGATCGGTTTTGCAAAACAGACTTCTAAAATGCTTTGTTTTAATTTGTGTGTAACACTGGGGTGAAAATGAGAGAATGGGACAGATTATGTCTTGGCCATTCGTTAAGAGTATCTAGTATTTAAATAAAAGTATTTGGGCTTTTGCATTACTTTTTTTTTTTGGTCGGAAACTTGGAGGTACTCTAATAATTTTCTCTGCAGGCTACTATTTATTTTTGGATCAAAGTGTTTAGCCATGATAATTTTGTTGCTATACTTCCTGCAGGCACAAAATACACAATAAATAATATTTTAAAGTGCAACCTTAATGGAGTATAATTAGGAGTGTATGACGTAAAGCGGATTCAAAAAATTGCAAAAATTAGTAATCTGTTGTACGTTCTTGTATATTTTACATGTGACACCAAACACTCCAATACAGATAAATTATGCAAGAAACCGTGGTTGATTACTAGGCATATGAAACTTGTTAAATTCCCTCTGTTCTCTCCAATAAAATATTCTTTATTTTCAGTACTCAAGCATAGTACAGTTAATATCTGTTATAGAGTTAGTGTAACTGTCTTGTACTCTTTCATTGCAGGAATTCAGTCGTTTTGTCGTAGAGACTAGGTCTGGAGAAGAACATCCAGGAACTAAAGTAGAGTGTTACGGTGAAGAAAATGACAGAGTGAAGAGTGACTGCATCCCTTCAGATAGTGGCATGGCAGAGACTTACCTGTCTGCGAGGGTCTTGGTTTGCAAGTTGTGCAACGTAGTTTCAGCAGATTGCAAGTGTCAGCAGCGTTGTGGATCTCTCTACTCATCTGCTGAACATGAAGATGATACTGGAGAACATCCCAACTCACCATCTCCCCAGTGCAGTGTCACATATACGTGTGGTCACTGTGGGATATCATATGTAGTGAAAAGTGATTTAATACAGCATATCTCGACGCATGGACAGAAACAAACTCATTATGGGAACATGACTGGAAGATCCTTAAGTCGTAAAAGTAATCTCATTTTGCACAAAACACATTCTCTGGTGGCTATTTTTAGCTGTGAACTGTGCAGTAAATCATTTAGTCGGAAAAATGATTTTATTAGACACAGAAGAACTCATTCTAGGGAGCGCACCTTTAGCTGTGAACTGTGTGGTAAATCATTTAGTCAGAAATGTAATTTTATTAGGCACAGAAGAATTCATTTTGGAGAGAGACCCTTTAGCTGTGATTTGTGTAGTAAATCATTTAGTTTAAAGTGTATTCTCGTTGTGCACCTAAGAACTCATTCTGGGGAGCGCCCCTATATCTGTGATTTGTGTGGTAAATCATTTAGTGAGAAAAAGGTTCTTATTGCACACAGCAGAACTCATTCTGGGGAGCGCCCCTTTAGCTGTGATTTGTGTAGCAAGTCATTTAGTGAGAAGAGTACTCTTGTTCAGCACAGAAGAACTCATTCTGGGGAGCGCCCCTTCACCTGTGATTTGTGTAGCAAATCATTTAGTAAGAAGAGTACTCTTTTACGACACACAAGAACTCATTCTGGTGAGCGTCCCTTTAGCTGTGATTTGTGTAATAAATCATTTAGTAGGAAGAGTTCTCTTATTATACACAAAAGAACTCATTGTGGTGAGGGCGCTATTAGCTGTAATTTGTGTAATAAATCATTTAGTGATAAAAGTACTCTTGTTAAACACATCAGAACTCATTCTGGTGAGCGCCCCTTTAGCTGTGATTTGTGTAGGAAATCATTTAGTGAGAAAGGTACCCTTGTTAAGCACAGAAGAACTCATTCTGGGGAGCATCCCTTTAGCTGTGATTTGTGTAGTAAATCATTTAGTGATAAAAGTAATCTTGTTAAGCACAGAAGAACTCATTCTGGGGAGTGTCCCTTTAGCTGTGATTTGTGTGGTAAATAATTTAGTAAGAAGAGTACCCATTTTAGACACACAAGAACTTATTCTGGGGAATGTCCCTTTAGATGTTAATTGTGTAGGAAATCTTGTATTTTTTGTCTCATGTAACTTGGCAAGGTTTTGACAGTTCGACAAAAGTAGCGCAAATGTTCACTTTTTGTTGATCTATCCTTTCGCCATCAAGTGGCGTATGTATATTTTATCAACACGCTGCCAGCTAATCCACTTGTCATTGTAATGCCAAACAAATTTTTAAGGTATAGACTGACACTGTCTATAAAAACTCGTTGGTTATAAAAGTAAAAAAATAAAACCTTGCGAAAAATAAAATATTTTTTAACTTTCTTAATTTACCAGAAACAGAGAATTTTGGTTAACATTTGCGATATGTTAATTGTAGTTCATATCACACTTTGGACGCTAGTCTAAGCTATTTTTTTCTGGCTGGTGGCATTTTAGGAGTCTCCTGACAGATGGCGTAGCACGGCGTGTTGCGAGCCGAGCGTGTTCGTCAATAGATAGCAGCACGTTGGCCTGTGTCTGGATCCCATCTTTGTAAACATTCACAAGTTTACTTTTCTCCTATTACTGGCTCGAAATGACAAGCATTTGATATATATTTCATCAAATTATTTTAAAAATAACTTAGCATCACCTTGCTATATTTCTGTAGGGTTTTGGAATTAATATCATGCATATATGCATGGCATGGTGAGTGGTAATAAAACATGAAAAGAACTGCCTATGTTTGAAGTTGTGTTTCATTTGAATATGGACAGTTTATTTTGCATTTCATTTTGAACGCGTATACTTACTACTTTGGCATGAAGTTTAGTTTGTAACACTAATAACAGCTGTTTTATGACCACGTAAAATAAAATGTATTAATAAATCTAGGAACTCTTTGTTATCACGTATTTTCAGTTTGTCTAATGTGCATCGGCAGTACACTCATAATAGCCAACGTAACAACAAACTTTTGTTTGTTTGTGCATCAGCTAATACAGGATTTTATAAATGGCACGTTGTTTGTTTTGAATACATCAGTTGCCACTCACCGACTGTCAGAATGTGGCCTTCTTATATGAAATGAACTATATAAGGGAAAGGACAGCATTTAGACAAATATATAGTAGAGTAGAGTATGCAGGTGAAGTGGTGGAGTTTAAATAAATAGTTTAGTGTTCATAAATGCATGTTGTAAACATGGCTCGTTTTAAATTTCACATTTAAACACAATTACCTTATAGAGGCCGCGGTGGTGTAGTGATTAAACTACTCTTATCCCGCCAAGGTGAACGTGGTTTGATCTCCGGCGGGATTGCCCACACATTTTCACATGTCGAAATCGCGCAGTACAATGCCGCAGGTCGGCGGGTTTTTCCAGCAATCTCCCGTTTCCCTTGCCCTTGCATTCCAGCACTGCTCCATACTTGCATCACTTCACCCTCATCGGCTCTCAAGACCTCAATGCTAAGAGTTGCTGTAATCTCTTTACTCCCTCACCAAGAACACCTTGTATTATATTGTACACATTCCTGAATTAATTATACAAAATTAAACACTTTCAAACACTATTTATGGTTTTGGTGAACCACTTCTCATGTTACCATATGTTGCTATGAAAGAAGTTTTGAACAAATAGGAAAGCCATGTATTATAATATAATTTACGAATTTTTATTTCCGAATTTTTATGATGATGTGATTGCCTCATGGTAGAGCATCAGATGACAATTATGAGTTACAGAGAATTAAGTATTGCTGTCAATAGTTTCACATGTTTCACAAATAAATAGTGTACATGTGTTAACGTAACAAACTGTTGAATGTTATTTGCGCTACGACGCCGTATATAATGTGTTTATAGTGTTCCAGTGCGATGTTGAGTACACAGTGGAGAAGAAAAGTTGTGTTAGTAGCGCCGGCCTGACTGAAGGTACTACTGCACGCTTGGGGCTGCATGGGATACAGAGGATGATTTGGGACACTTCACAAGGAAACCAACTCATGAAACTGCACAAGTTTTATTTCAGAACTGCCGCATGTGCCAACAAAGGCCCTTTATAACTGTCACCAGTTACACTTAGTGTCCCAAGTAACCCTGGTTTACTAATGGGTGTTGGTTTGTAGTTTTACGACCTCTTAAAGATGTGGCTGCGCTAACAGAGACCGCCCCCGAGTGCTTGCCATTGTGTTTGTCCGTGGTGGCTAGGCTTGGCGAAGCAGTCGGTGCCATCCATTGTACAAATGTATTATTTTTCATGAGGAAGCAATGCAAGTATACCTCAACATTTCAATGGAAATGATGATACGTTAGCTTGCTTGGAAGTGATAACAAACTAACACACGCGTGCAACGAACTTAGTAAAAATGTTGAATATTCATTCATAACAACATATGCTTGGTAAACTGAGTCTACAACAGTGCATTATGACATTAAAAATACCACTGTTTATTTTTATTCTCTATTCGGTTCTGTATTACTACTTAGTTGTATTAAAATCTGCAAAACACCTTACAAATATAGCCTGACATGGTACGAGTTCAAGAAGTTACGTGGCACGCACACAGTTATAGCCGGCCTTAATTTGCCACTCGACTATGCATATATGTGATGCAACTTCATACATTCAACTTTCACACACATTTTCAAGAACACATTATGTATGAAAGTAGAGGACTGCCTGTATGTATTTAAATGGGATTTAAAATGTTTTTCAAACTTTGGTTATGCTTACCCTCCTTTCTATTGTTTATACCATGATTGGCTACACGTTTTCATATTAATCATATGTAAAATTACAAACATGAACGNCCTCCTTTCTATTGTTTATACCATGATTGGCTACACGTTTTCATATTAATCATATGTAAAATTACAAACATGAACGTCAATAATTTCACATGGCCGAGCGACTACACCAGATGTTAAAATGTTCATATTCCTTGTTGTGGAAGCAAGTCGTAGGGATCATTATTCCATTGTCAGTTGACATCCTGTTAAATTACATTGCAGTATCTTGTCTGGGAATGAAAAATGTAACTTTGAACACAGTCTAATTCGTGGCGTGAGGATTGTCGTTGCTTTTTGTAAATAAATGTCTTACGTGTATGTCTTTCCACAAGTAAACATGGGTTTCGTCCTTTTTTTTTGCGGTATTGACTATGATCGGCGCAATGTCCTCTGCCATAAAGTAGCCAATCACGAAACACTTATGACTTACGGCTGGCTGTGACAGTGTGACTGGCACAGACGCGTGTCAGAAAGTTTGTCCGGATTAAACAAAACATTTGCATATGAAATGTAATTGTAAACTAGTTTACATGGAGAGACAGGTGAGCGTGGCGCAAGGCTCAGTATAATCGCAGGACACTTGTGTGAACATAGGTTACAAACTGCACTCTAGTTTTGCGAGCGGCATGTCGCCCCAGTACAAAATAACCATAACAATAAATGTTAAGCTCATACATTTTCCACTACTCTCACAGCAGATATCTTTTATTTATTGTTTTATTGGCCTAATGAAATATATCAGTTAAGTCTTCAAAGGTGGATAGTAAACAGAGTTTGTAGCATTAAATTAAAGTTACAATAGAGGAAGCCAAAGTCAATGACTTGTAACAGATTTCAATCAGTGTTTTTAAAAGTATTTTACTAATTGTTAATTTATATACATCATAATTACAGTGTCCACATCCTATTTAAGATATTGTTATAGCACTCTATACCGTCACGTCTGAATTATAGGCCTAAGAATGACTTAAAAGCACAAATTTTACGGAACGCCTAAACATTTAAATTTTTTTTGGATAAAGTGCGACACCATACGGTATAGCCTGTATAATCCATTCACGGTATCTTCGATACTTTTGAAAAGAACCTTTGAAAAATCACCCTAGCCGTTAGCCACATGCATATAACATTACAAACAGCGGCGAGCGCGGATACAGTTATGCCCTTAGGTTGCCAGCACATAGAGAGGAAATAGTTCTAAAGTTTTAATGTAATTGTTAATTTATCACTTACAAATGGATTTCGAAAAGACTTGTATCTTATTATGCCAATTATTAATGACGTGATGCTAACGTACTTTGATTTCAATGTTTCTTGCATACTCACAAGATCACGCTCAAGGTGAAAGTAGAGCGGCCATTTGTTTACAAACCTTCGTTCCGTGTGTTGTTGGCGAGATGTGGTCGACACACGTGCCAGAGAAATGGTGCGATTATCTTGTTTAACCAATAATAATTCATTTACTGGTTTATTTTTTTTTTTACTAATATCCTCTCTTTATTATTTCTCGTTGTGCCGATTTCTTTCGTTTCTGATACCTGTATAAGAGATTACTCGTAGTGCGTTCTCACGTGTTTAATATTTTTTAAATTTATTTCAGGTTTGCTTAAAATTTTATTTATTGTATTTTACGTTATATGTTGCGGTAGTTTTTGTGTGCAGTCATGAGTTCTAGCAAGGTGAATAAAAGATAAGTCACCAACGCCAACAGGACATCATTAACCTCACCGAATCGTTGTATTCCCTAATTAGGCGAGGGGAAATGAAACCCTGCAACGTCGCGGAAAGAGCGGCAGAAATGTTGAAACGCTTCAGATCCACAGTTCTAAGGTATGTTAAAATATATGTAGTATTAACCATTGCGTTTGCAAGTTGTGTGTGCTAAGGTCAATTATGTTGGCCTACGAAATGTGTTTACAAGAACATAAAGAAAATTTGTTAATAACTTGATAACATCGTCGAACGTTGTCTACGTGTCTTTTTAACGTTTTATTTGGGTAATTATTAAGTTTAGGGGGCTTTTCTGTAAAAAAAATAACAATAATTTCACGGAAAATGGTATATTTCCACTCCACTAATGATGCAGAACACGAATATACGACGGGCATTAACGTCCGACTAATTTCGTAACATGTGCCCACCTAACCTAACAGAACCTATCCCCACGATGGGTGAATCACTATTTTACATTTTTAAACTAACCTAGGATTGTTGGGTTTTACACTAACCTAGGATTGTAGGGTTATATAGACTCAAATGTGAGTGTATGAATCACCTAACCAAAAGGTGGTATTACAATGTGTAATTAAAAATAAAAACTACTTTGTGTTGGAATTTGTGTACCCCTGCGAGGGATTCTTCATAAACAACCCAATATATACAGTGGAAATTTATTATAAAGACAACTGACAATGGTAAGGAAAATTGCCTCTATAGTGAGTTTGTTATAGTCAATTAATTTTATATAGGTTATGGAGAGATGGTGCATTTTAAGATTCTGAAGAAGGAGCTTGTTTTGTATTTATAAGTTACATTGCGGCATTAATTGCCATTGTTATACGTCACTAAATAGATTACAGTCGATATAACTGGAACTTCCCCTACTATTAAACATATCTGTATCACTTCACTAAACATGAGAGGACATCGTAATCGATGAAATCGCAGTCATAATCTTTTAAGAAAACAATTGTGTATTAATGCATTTCCCCAACACCACTGTTCTACAGCCATTGTCTTTTAGTTATTGTAAATTATCAGTGTCATATTTTTCACTTTCAGTGCTACATAGCCAACCTAATTTGCATAATTTAAAAAGGACCATAATTCAGTTACTGGGTCAACTACAGTTACTGATACCAAAAACATACAAGGGTTTGTTTACAAATGATGTGTGACAATGTGATATGCTCTGCCGTGTGTTAGTTTAGGTTAGTTTAATAGGTGGCAGGTATTGGTTACTATATAACCCTACAATCCTAGGTTAGTTAAAAAATGTAAAATAGTGATTCACTCATCGTGGGGTTAGGTTCTGTTAGGTTAGGTGGGCACATATTACGAAATTAGTCGGACGTTAATGCCCCTCGTATATTCGTGTTCTGCATCATTAGCAGAGTGGAAATATAAGATTTTCAATGAATTATTTTTATTTTTACAGGAAACCCTATAAACTTAATAATTACCAAAATAAAACGTTAAAAATACACGTAGACAACGTTCGACGATGTTATCAAGTTATTAACAAATTTTCTTTATGTTCTTGTAAACACATTTCGTGGGCCAACGTAATTGATCTTAACACACACAACTTGCAAACGCAATGGTTAATACTACAGATATTTTAACATACCTTAGCACTGTAGATCTGGAGAGTTTCAACATTTCTGCCGCTCTTTCCGCGACGTTGCAGGGTTTCATTTCCCCTCAGCTAATTAGTGAATACAACGATTCGGTGAGGTTAATGATGTCCTGTTGGCGTTGGTGACTTCTCTTTTATTCACCTTGCTAGAACTCATGACTGCACACAAAAACTACCGCAACATACAACGTAAAATACAGTAAATAAAATTTTAAGCAAACCTGAAATAAATTTGAAAAATATTAAACACGTTAGAACGCACTATGAGTAATCTCTTATACAGATTTCAAAAGCAAAAGGAATCTGTACGAGAAGGTTAGCACAAATTAAAGTCATACGTTATGAAAAATCAAATAATAAAGAGCTGATATTAGTATAAAAAAACCGATAAATGAAATATTAGGTTAAACAAGAATCGCACAAATTCTCTACAGCACGGCCATCCGGGGGCTTATGAGAGATTGGCGTTGCCATGTTAATGTTGTTGGATGGACTCCTTGAATGTTGACACATTTCATTGCAAAGTATTGTGTCTATAATATGTAATCAAAGTGAAAGTTTTTCTCCCCCACCCAATCCCCCAGTCAAAATCAAACCTATATATATATACACACACACACACACACACACAGAGAGAGAGAGAGAGAGAGAGAGAGAGAGAGAGAGAGAGAGAGAGACAGACACGCACACGAAACATCTCATTTTTAATACTCACATTTTGGGTTTATATAATGAAATGTTTTTCGTTTGCATCACATATTCTTTTGTGTGAAATCCTCAAGATTAAAAACTTTACGCTTGTGGAATATCCATTAATAATATATACATTACTTTTATGATGGGTACGTGCATGTACGAACACATGTACTCACAAACAGTGGAATGTAAACATTGCCATGTGACTGCCACATGGCAATGTTTGTTTACCCTTTGGCAGAAGGATACGAAATGGGCTGGAAAGTAGATCTTTAGCAGGGCTTCAGAAAATCTTGAAGTTACCGTGAATACATTATATATATACAGTGTAATTAAAGTGTCTACATTTTATTTAAAATATTTTCATAGCGCTGTGTGTTATCACTTTTGTAATATGGACCAGAGAATGCCTTTAAGCACAAATTTCAAATTGTGCCTCAACGTTTTAGTTTTTTTTTTTAATTTTGGAAAAATTATTACGTCTCACTGTATAGCAGTTTTATATATATATATATATACACACACACACACACAGAGTGGATTCTCCATTATCCTTCAGTTTCGGGACTGTCACCGTGACAGTTGAGTGAATAGATGGATAATAGAAAT